>JNCO01010387.1:0-10125 GCA_000785685.1 Uromyces viciae-fabae
GATTTAACCGCTGATTTGAATGCGAAGCGGGTTTGTATTTATCGGGGCAGCTTCTATTTGCCGGGTCTTTGGGACAATCCTATCAAGGCGGAAGTTCTGAGGGACTTGGTGTGGGAGATCTCAGCGGGTTCGGCAGGGAAGAAGCCGGAAGTTCAGACTTCCAGTGGTGTGGTTGTGGGATCGGAATGGCGACCACCAGTGGTGCAGGCGGAAATCTGTACAGTCAAGTCGGACGAGAAGGTTATGTTCGGAGGTTTTGATTGTGTTCCTATGGAATTTGACGCTCCGAGGAAGGAAAAGGCTAAGCCACCCGCTGGGATAGCGGCGGGGGGTGGGAAAAAGAAGGCAGCCGAGTTGGCTCGATGCGCTTTGGGGTCGGACTCACCGGTTGCTTTGAGTACTTGGGGACGTCAAGAAACATCTAGTTACCTTGGATAAATGAATTTCCAAAGGATGCATATGTAATATGTCAAATTTAAGTCAAAAAATTGAAATAAGATGTTCATTAGATATTTTTTTCTACAACTTTGTTAATATATATGTAATAAAAGTATAGAGGGAAGAAACATCACCCCTGACGTGTGAAAACACACCTGGGAACTTACTGCGCCCTCAGAAGCGCCCTGTAATAAATTTTAGGAATATAAATAGAGGCCTACTATTGTTCAATTCCCATTCCTCACTCAATTATTACAAACCATACATACAAACCATCAAAACACCTATATAAATATCATAAAGTAAGTCTATTTCTCGTGTCTATTGACCAAAGCTCTTACCATTTCACTATTTATAAGAACCACTGAGATGTATTCCTAGATTAGAGGGCGTTCCCCCCTCCATCTAAGTGTAATAACTTCTCTTAAAAATTATTAGAAGAAGTACCACGGCCTCTGACAGTAGCCAGTCAGTTCAAGCCTCCCTCCTAATAATTAGAACCTTTTATAGAAGCATTATTGTCACTATAAGTGCGCAATAGTGACATTCTTTTACCTCATTAAGTCTCAGAAGTGATGAATTTATAACTAATGGCCAAAGACCAGACTTTTGATTTCAAACAAACAGAAAATGATTAAGACAAGTTATTCTTTTTTAAGATAAGAAAACATGACAGAACAAAAGAATAACAAACAGGTAATAAATGACTTTTTATCTTTTTAGTTTAATTGAGGATTTTTAAGTTCATTAGAAGACATAGAACTAAAAATAAAAAAGGTCAGAAAATATTCTTGAAGAGGATTTTCAATTAATTGAATAGATTTGATTTTCTTACTGAGACAAGGAATAGATTTATTTAAGAGACAGCTTTGTTCTTGATTTTGACTGGTAAGATTTTTTTTTTTTGATATTTCTGTTTTGAATAAATTTGATAAGATGACTTTTTTAGCTTTTTATTTGAAGATTACTGAATCAATAATGAAGTACCCAGAAGTTTAGCACTTGATCCTGATTTTCAAGTTAGGTTGAGCTTGTTGATTTTTCGACTGAAGAAGATTGAAGAATTGGGAGAAAAATTAACACAAATAGCTGAATGCTTTGCTGACTGGGCTAAAGCAACAACTATAAGGTATTTTTAGAAAAAAAGGGGACAAGTATCAGAGACACTTGGAATGATTCAAGAAATAGAAGAAGAAGTTTTGGAATCAATGGTTTTTATTTCAATGTTTATAATACTAAACTTATAGTATTTACAAATTGAATATATTCAATATGATTCTAACAGACTACTATTTTACTTCAACTAGAAGACTACTTTTACTTCAATAAGAAGGACTAATTTTACTTCAACATAGAAGAACTAATTTTACTTCAACATAGAAGGACTACTTTTTACTTCAACTAGAAGAACTTTGGATGAGAAACTGTCTCATCACTTACTAGACTATTTTATGTAACTAACATAATATATAACTGGTTTAACTTCAATATGCTACTTAGCATATCACTAGACTGGAATTTAAGACTAACTAAGGTAAAGACTTGAGCATTATAATTTGAACAGGTGAAAGTCATGATTGTGAGACTGGAATTTCAACAGAGCTTGATTGAAAAAGTTGAATGGTTTTGATAGCGGAAGAATTTTGATTTAATAAAGACAATAAAATTAACCCGAAAAAACAATTAAATGAAGTTTGAATTTTATTTTTTATAGGTATACTTCAGATTTGAAGTTTTTACACCCAGTATTCATTAATTAATTAATTTCATGTTCAACAAGAAGGAGGTAAATCCGTACTTCTGCAGCAGAGAATACACTATAGGTGTAAAATAAAAGCTATAAGCTTTTATTAAGACATAATATAATATAAGAATAAATATTATATTGTTATTATCAGGGCAGGAATAGTACAAAGAGTTCTAATTCCTCTTTTGTTTCATATCCAAGCCTGGAACCTTAATAGTTGAATCATCTTGCTTTTTGAATGTAAGTCCTAGCTCTTGTGTACCATTTAGATAGCAAAAAACTTGAATAGCCGCTTGATGGTGAGTTCAACCAGGATTATCTAAGAACTGAGAAAGAGCGCCGACTGAATAAGAAACATCAGGTTGTGTTAAGATACTAAGATAATTTAACAAGCCAATCAATCCCATGTAATTTACATATAGTTTTCTTAATGCTTCTTGATCTTGATGAGATGCTGAAGTTAATTGAAATTTTGGATTTAACGGACATGAAGCTGGATGTTCATTGCATAAATCTTATTGAGCTAGGTTTTTTTCAACATATTGAGCTTGATTTATAACTAAGATGTCTTTAAACTTTTCAATTTTCATGCCTAATAGAAATTCAGCTTCTCCTAAATATTTTATTGAAAATTCTTGCTCAATTTCCTTTCTAAAAATTTCTGGCTTTGAGCTAATAATAACTAAGTTGTCTACATGACCAAAAATTTAAGATGAAGGTTTTTCCTTTGATTGACCTCGCCAAAACACACAAGGATCAGAAAGAGATATTTGAAAACCAATGGACTTTTAGAAAAGTAGATAACCTCTGAAAAGTAGATAACCTCTTGTACCAAACTAGAGGTGCTTGCCGTAATCCGTATACTGTCTTTTTAAGTTCAAATACTAAATTTTAAGGTCCATCAAAACCAGGCGGCGGAAGCATAGTAACTGTATCTTCTAGCGGACATGTTAAAAATGCTGATCAAACATCCAACTGATGGATGAGAAAATCATTTGATACTGCAAAAGAAATTAACAGACAAAGCGATGCTGGTTTACCGGTAGGTGCATACTTTGCATGAAAATCAAGACCAAAGATTTTCCAAAAACCTTGCGCACATATTCTAGCTTTATACTTGACTACTTCATTGTTAACTCCAAGATTTTTACGAAAGTCCCAAGTCAATGGTATGGGGAAATCAGTTGATTTTAATTTTCTTTCTAACCATGCCTTGTGCTTGTTCATGTTCTCACATTCTTTTTTCTCTGCAGTTATCCATTGATCTTTTTCAATAGATTTCATTGCTTGACCGTGAGTTTTTGGAGTAATTACTTCATTTGATAGTGTCAATAATGCTTGACGTCTTGAATATTTGAGGATGCTTGCTGATTCTATTTTGCCAGTAATCAATTTAGTTGCACAAGATTTTTGAATATCATCTTCTTGATTACTATCATTTTCAGAAAAATCATCTTCATCACTTTTGTTTTCAACAAAAGCTTCTTTTTTATTAATTTCATCTTCAATTGGTAAGTTTTTCTCTTCATCGAAAGGTAAAGCAGCAGTGTCTTGAAAAATTGGTAAGTTTTTTGATTCATTTAAATTATTAGAACTTTTATGTAAAGCTGAACAATGCGGAAATGTATCTTCATAAAAATATGCATGTTTAATTGTAATTACCTTTTTATCATCTAAACTTATAACCTTATAAGCCAAATAGTCATTCTCATAACCGACTAAAACTCCTTCCCATGAGATCGAGTCAAATTTTGATTTCCTATTAACATCCAGCTTAACCAGCTTAACCATCCAAACCTTGCATCCAAATGGCCTGAAAAAGTTAATTTTTGGTTTAATTTTAAACATAAGCTTGAGTGGCGAAGATTGACTTTTAGCAATAGATGGTAGACAATTAGTAATTGCTGACGCCATTTTAACACCTTCAGCCCACCATTTAGGTGCCAGATTTGAGTGTAACATAATACAACACGTCATATCTATGATTGTTCAATTAGCTTGTTCTGCTAATCCATTTTGTTGAGGCGTGTGTGGTGGCAAGACTTTATGTTGAATTCCACTTGCATTCAAGATCTCAGATAAATTTTGATTAAAAAATTCCCCGCCACCATCCGTTATTAATTTTTTAACTTTTTCTCCTGTTTGCTTTTCCAAGAAGATTTTTAATTTTTTTATATAGTTTGATGTTTCATTTTTCTCCTTCATAATTGTGATTGAAATAAAGCCAGTGTATTGATCTACTAGAGTTAGAAAGTAACAAGCTCCTCCATTTGAAGATAGTGATATTGGTCCCACTAAATCTCCATGAATCACTTGAAGTGGTGCTGTTGCTGTGTCAAAATTATTTTTAAAACTCTTCTTAGTTAACTTTCCTTTCATGCATGAATCACACATTTTTTCTTTAATCAATTTTTCATTATTTGAAGTATCTATCTTTATCCTGTTAATTGAAGCGTGGCCTAATCGATTATGCCTTTTTAAATAACTTTTTATCCTCATCTGTAGTACTTAACAACATAGTTGACATCAAAGATATTGGCCTAATTATACCTTCAACTTCAAAAAGATTGTTCTTCAAATTGAAATCAAACAATTTCTGATTATCAAATATCGCTTCAAAACTATTACTACTTCTTCTTATAGTAAACTGATCCTTCATTAATTGAGAAATTGAAATTAGACATCTCGACAATCCAGGAACGAATAAAGCATTTTTAAGAGTAATTGTAATATCATTCATTTTAAAACAAGCTTCACCAATATGTTCTGCAATTAATTCCTTTCTGACTTGTGCATCGCCCGTAATTATAATGATACTAGATGGTTGAGTTTTTTTGAAAAAATTAATTGAGTTCAACATATGATTACTGGCTTAGGAATATAATATCATACTTGAACTAGATGAAGTTGATTTAATGGTTGAACAATAATAAAAAGATGGAGTTGAAAAATCATTTGGATCTGAATCTTGATTTTTTACATTTTTGTTACTTGATGTTGAACCTACTGTAGTTGATAAATGAGCTGATTCATTCTTGTTCTTCTTAATTTGCTTTTCAGGATGAATAGTCCAGCAGTTATCTGCACTGTGATATGCTTGAGGATTATGCGTTCCTCCAGAACAAGAAACAAATGGTCTCTTTTTGAAGTTAGATTTTGATTTTTCTATATTACTATTTAAAGCTACAGTGGATGAAATTCTTTAGGATTTGAAATCATTGTAATAGCTTCATGATTTTATATTTGCCTTAATTTGTTCAAAAACTGTAATGGATGATTTAAGAGTTCAACCTCGGCAATGAGAGAATCCATTAGTGTAGCTCGTTTTTTGCATAATCAACAAATGATTGCACAACTGAAAAACTTCTGTAAAATATAAATACCGATTGTCTTGAAGTCATTAAAAACATGGTCCATTTTATTAACAAAAACAAATAATGAGCCAACATATTGAACCTTTTCCCAAGCTGACCATACTCTAACTAATGAATATATATCAGAAGAAGCATATCTCTCTTTCAATGAGGTCCAAACTTGATATGGTGTTATTGTTTCTGGATCGGGAAAGGTGGAGTTATAAATTGAATCATCCACTTTTGAAGATAAATATACTAATGCATTTTTCTT
This sequence comes from Uromyces viciae-fabae, assembly GCA_000785685.1. Lineage (NCBI taxonomy): Eukaryota > Fungi > Basidiomycota > Pucciniomycetes > Pucciniales > Pucciniaceae > Uromyces > Uromyces viciae-fabae. Next base: position 5,813 of record JNCO01010387.1, read on the forward strand.
CTTGTTTGTAATTTTATCAGTAAGTTCAGTTGGTTCTTTAATGAAAACTTCAAGAAGATTTTTTGATCTTAAAAATATGATAATCTTTGAATACCAAACTGAGTAGTTGGAACCAGTCAAAGCCAGTATGATAATAAGAACTTTATTCACTGAAGTTTCTTTATTGATTGTTGTCATTATCAGTTGATTATCTTGTTCTGCCCTTACAAAGAAACCTTTGATTGCTGATGTGAGAATCGAGACTGTAAATCTGAAATAATTTACAAACTAAGGTAAAATTTCATTAATAAAAATATTTTATATATGATTAAAGAAAACAATATATAACATAATAAGAATGAAATTAAGAAATACCCAAGGGCAGAATCAATCTAAAAACTTCCTAAATAAATATATAAAATAAAGTAGAGAAGATATGGACAAATTATCTTCTTCTTTTTTAATTGATCTAATGAATAGATAAAATATATATAAGTGATTTTGTCTATAAGCTTTATTAGACTCAAAGAGTAACTTACTAAACTTTTTGTTAAGTTATTCTTTTTATAAGTTTCATTTGATGTTGATCAATTTGATCAAATCTATCTTGTCTGAATTAGAATTATAAAATAAAAATCTGTTATAATTTTATAAACTACAAGAATGAAAAGTTGTAACTCACAGCTTAGCTTGATCAAAGCTTTGATCTAATTGATTAATTTTTCTTTTTTGCAGCTGTTGACCGTTATTGATTTTGGTCAACAAAGTTTGAGTTAAATCTGAATTTTAAACAAAATTCAAATTGAATACATTAAATTATCTATTTATTCAAAATTAAGATAGCAATTTGACTTACTATCTCTTTCTTTAAACAACACATGGAAAGCTATTCCAACAGCTTTTAGATGGACGTTTTCAAGCATCCCACCACTTGTTGGGATGCATGGCACATGTCATTAACTTGGCCGCTTGTGAAGCCCTGGCATCCTTTGGTATGGCTGATACCTCTCATGATTTGGACCTCTCAATCAATATTGATTTAGATCTCGAACTTCCTGTTACTGAAGTAAATCTGAAGACAATCATAACTTGTGCCCATGGTCTATCAACCTATGTACAAGGTTCCCCTCAACAACAAGAGTCTTTTCCATCCGCCATCAGGATGATTGAAAACCCTCAAGAAGAACCTGACAATTTCCAAACTACCCAGACTCAGGCGCCAGCATCAAAATCTTTGATTTTGGATGTCTGGACATGCGGGAATTCAAAGTATTTAATTCTGGAGCGGGCAATTGAATTAAACAAAGTGTGTAAATTATATTTCTCCCAATCTGAAACTTCAAAGTACGCTCTTGTCCTTCAGAATGGACCAAATACAAACAAATGAAGGAATTCTCAAAGCCACTCCACGAGTTAACAGAAATTCTCTGTCAATCATCTTTCCCAACCCTCAATACCACAATTCCAATTTATATTTCACTCCTCAAAAATGTGATTAAAGTCGAAAGCAGCTACAACAGTTTAGAGCTCATCATTCTAGCTCAAAAAATGGTTCAGAAACTAAAAAAATATCTTATAATTGCATTAGAAAAACCGGCACCACTTTGTGCAATGATACTTGATCGGCGAATCAAGCTTAATTACATTCAAAAAAACTACGCTTTTCTTTTAAACCAATTGGGCCTTGATCTCTCTCCCTCTCAAGCACTCTTGGAGTTCAAATATCAGGCTGAAACATTTGATCAATCTCAAATTCCAATATCCAATCCCAAGAAGAAAAAAAAAAGAACAAACAGAAATCAAAGCGGATGTTTTTGGTGTTCACCACAATGTAATGGATCTAGACGCTGAAATTGATTGATACCTAGCCAAGGCAAATGAGGCAGCTGATATCAATATGCTTTTATATTGGTGAACTCACGAGAATATTTACCCCTCTTTGGCCTTGATGGCCAAGTGCTATCTGGCTATTCGGGCAACGAGTTCTCCATCAGGGAGGATTTTCTCTCAATCAAAGAACATTATCGGAACACAAATGCATATTATAGACCGGGGATCTTTGGAGCAACTGATCTGTTTGAAGGAATGGTCCCGCAAGGCCAAGCACATCTCAGATGTGATAGATGATGATACTGAGAGAAGTGATGGACAATGACTATCTTGTCTAGTATTTATTTTCATTTTTCAACTTCTTGAATCCAAAAACCTCACAATGTCATGCTTTATAAATAAATGAATGATGAATGAAATGAAACATAATTTAATTCAAAAAAAGGAACATGATTGAAAAAAATTAGAAAATTGTAATATATACACCAAACCCCCATTTTTTTTTTTTTTTTTTTTTTTTTTTTTTTTTTTTATGTGTAATTTGGCCTATGGCATTGCACACTATGAATATAACAAAAAACAACGTGCCTGGACAAAACAAAGCCAAAAAACAAGGAGACGAAAGAATACAATAAAACTTTCATGATTTTGAGAGAGTAAACTCATTGTAAAGGGGAAAACTGAAATTTGTACAAAACGTGGAAATTATAACTGTATAGAAAACAGAAGAAAAAGAAACAAAGAAAGATAACACTGATAGCATAAGAAAGGGAATCACAATAGATTGACATTTCCTGATTTCCTAACATGAATTCGGGAATCGATTGGTGTTCCTGATCTATTCGGCAATCAGAGGAGCTGCATCCGTGCGGTTGAGGATGGATCGTAATTTTTCAGGATAGAATTTGATTCGTTTTTGATGGAGACTCGCTCGTAATTTTCTCCTTACTATTTTGTAAAAAGGGCAGAAATCCATGAAGTGAGCAACCGTCTCCCTCGCGCCACAGTGTGGGCACGAAGGGTCATAAATGTTTTTGATCTTAAAGAGGAAATGGTTGAGGGCGACGTGTCCGGAACTTAGCTGATTGATGATCACAGAATATGAAATATGAAGTTGAGGTATAAGCTTCCTTTTACCTCTCCTAATAGTGTTGATGGAAGTAATTTTCTCCTTCAAAACGTTTCTGTTGCTTTGAACATTCAAATCAAGAGATACCGGGAGCTTGTGTGCTTCCCCGGCCAACCTATCCGCTAATTCGTTTCCTGAAATTCCCTTGTGACCTGGAACCCAAACCAGATTGAGAGAGACGTCAGTCGGAAGCAAATTGATTTTATTATAGATCAAGCGAAAAATATACTGTCCAGGTGCAAAAAGTCCAAAATCCTTTGTTCTTGCAATGACACCTTTTTTATCAATGAGTATAAAGGCTTGACGAAAGGTGCCCATATTCTCCAGAAGGATATCCATCGCCAAACACAAACCAAAAGCCTTGCTTTCATGATTTGAGATCGAGGCCTGATTACCCAGATTGACAGACTTGGAAATACCTCTCGAGGGGCATACTGCAGCTGCAGTTCCCCCTTTCCTATCATCAAAGGACCCGTCAGTGTAGCAGAAAATTGTATCCTCTTTACCTTCAAATTTGTAAATAAGGGACTGGGCTTCGTCCAAAGCTTTGGAAGCATCTAAATCTAGTAATAAACGAGAAATGTTAGTAGACGGAGATAAGTTACCCGAGATCGAGGCCTGATTGCCCAGATTGACAGACTTGGAAATACCTCTTGAGGGGCATACTGCAGCTGCAGTTCCCCCTTTCCTATCATCAAAGGACCCGTCAGTGTAGCAGAAAATTGTATCCTCTTTACCTTCAAATTTGTAAATAAGGGACTGGGCTTCGTCCAAAGCTTTGGAAGCATCTAAATCTAGTAATAAACGAGAAATGTTAGTAGACGGAGATAAGTTACCACACCTATTTGGATATTTGATCTCTTCCGGGTTACCAAGAATGTATGATCGAAGCCACTCTAAACATATGGGGGAGTGATGCCTAGTTTTGTTGTCCCTGGAAGGAAATAGTATTTCTGAGAAATTGGTATCCCTTAACGAGTTGCTGCTCCGGGATGTAAATTTATTAGCAAAAAAATTGAAAGCCGACTTAGCTGTTAAAGTGGTGAAAGACGGCATTCTGAGTCTTTCCTTATTCCATTTAATGGGGGATTTCTTGAAGGTACCTAGAGTAAAAACTGCAGCCAAATATTCAGCCTTCTCCATTGTTTTGCTTACCTTTCCTCTGTTGCCTTCGGAAGCCCAGGAAGCAGCGCCATACATAATGCGTGGTACCAATACAGACGACATGAGTCGCGTTCGGTCTTTTTCAGAAAGCCCCCACCGGGTATTACCCAGAGCCCTCAGTTGTTGTACTGTCTTTGTAGTTTTCTCTGTTATCAAAGAAAACTGCTTGTTGAAGGACAGTTTCGAGTCGAACCATAATCCCAGCCATTTG
>JNCO01010425.1:0-10110 GCA_000785685.1 Uromyces viciae-fabae
CTTGATGCTCTTGTTTTAGAGGAGATGGTATACATGTTGAATTGGTTAAATGAAATTATACAAGATGACGGCTCGACCATAGAAAACAATATCGACCAAAATTCTAATCTGAAGAATAATTATAACTCATATCCTGCCAATGCTATATTTCCACACCTTCAAGCAGAGTACTCAGAAAATTCAAGTATAGAGGTTATCTATCCACCGTGCTCCGACATGCCCACACGACAAATCACCGAGTCTGCTGCCAAAGAGGCACAACTCATACTGTTAGTTTTAGGGAATTACTACAAATCAAAAAACTTAACCAAATGGGAGTATCTTTTCCCAGATGATATTTCTTTCTTGAAATACTATATTAAATTAGCATGCATCGAAGTAGATCGTAGTAATAGACCAAGAGAATTGAAAAAGCACAGGAGCAATATGGTGGACACCAATTTACTACCATGGAGTTCAAACACATTCAACCCTGCGTTAGATTTTGAAAAAACACTATTCCACAACCCTCGCAGCCTTCTTGAAATCATCTCTGGTCGCATTTTAACCAACGAAAATGAAATGGAAAACTGGAGAAAATTATGGCAAAGTGAAGGAAAGCGGGAGGAAGCTGTGGGATCAAGCATCCTTATCTCAAGAAAACAATGGTCCCAAGAAATTGTAATTCAAAATGGAAAAATTGTATTTCTTAAACCTAGGCAAAGAATGAAAACTTAAATTTATCCAATTGATTGCCAGCAAGATTTTCAATTTTGAAAAAATGATTTTCTTTTTATAAAAAAAAAGAAAAACCAAGCTTTGATCTTTTTTGATTTCCTTGATTATTCTAGGGCATTAGTTTTTGCCCTGCCCAAACCTGTTTGCACATAACCTTTCTGAACCCAGGGGTTGTTGAGTTTCTTTTCTTCAAATATTTTTTAAAATACTTTGAGAGGTGCTAAAATTACCAAAAGAATTTCCCAGCCTCTTGAACACCCCTACCCCACCTTCTGAGTATTTTAGCTCAAGAAAAAAAAATTGGGATCCTCCTTCTATAGAAAGTACACATAATTGAATGAAAAATATAAAAAGATAGTTAATGGAGAAAATATGTGTTACAATTTTTTTTACATGGATTTCAACCTTGTTGGACTTTGGGATAAAAAATTTAATCACAGGGAAGCAAAAATAAGTTGCTTTTTTGTTGAGTTTCTTTTCTTAAAATATTTTTTAAAATACTTTGAGAGGTGCTAAAATTACCAAAAGAATTTCCCAGCCTCTTGAACACCCCTACCTCACCTTCTGAGTATTTTAGCTCAAGAAAAAAAAAATTGGGATCCTCCTTCTATAGAAAGTACACATAATTGAATGAAAAATATAAAAAGATAGTTAATGGAGAAAATATGTGTTACAATTTTTTTTACATGGATTTCAACCTTGTTGGACTTTGGGATAAAAAATTTAATCACAGGGAAGCAAAAATAAGTTGCTTTTTATTGCACCTGAAATGTTAGCTTGGTGCAATTTGATCACCTGAGAGAATATGACACTGCTAACTAACCTAGGAGCAGAGAAAAGACTGATAAGTCTACAAGAAGAAACAATGGAAATTGACTAAGGAAAAGGAAAACAACCGGTACAACGTTTACTCTTTAAACTAGACAACTTAGGTTTCAGCTTGTGCTGCGTGCATCTGTGACTAACCCCCTGGCAATACTTGAAAATATGTGTTACAATTTTTTTTACATGGATTTCAACCTTGTTGGACTTTGGGATAAAAAATTTAATCACAGGGAAGCAAAAATAAGTTGCTTTTTATTGCACCTGAAATGTTAGCTTGGTGCAATTTGATCACCTGAGAGAATATGACACTGCTAACTAACCTAGGAGCAGAGAAAAGACTGATAAGTCTACAAGAAGAAACAATGGAAATTGACTAAGGAAAAGGAAAACAACCGGTACAACGTTTACTCTTTAAACTAGACAACTTAGGTTTCAGCTTGTGCTGCGTGCATCTGTGACTAACCCCCTGGCAATACTTTTACATTTACTTTTTTCAAAATTTTGGTGCATGAGGTGTGCAACCAGGGTTGGGTAGTGCAAACACTAACAGCCTATTTTTGAATATTTTCATTTGGACTTTCACTCATCTTTCATTTTTATAAAATTCTTACAAATTCTTACATTATACCCACACACATTAAAACAAAATGATCACATACTGGGAACTTTTTTTTCTCAATTCTTGATTAATCTCACCATGTCATATCATTTCAAAAATTTTCAAATTTCATTTCTTTTCACTTTTTTTCCAACAAGCTTAATCTTGTGGGTCCATTAAATAATCACCAATGTGATCTTGATTTGGTGCTCTACTGATTTTTTTGATTCAACATACCCTTTTTTTTTTGGTTGCTTGAGCTAGAACATTTTGAGGCAGGATTGTTTTTTATTACAATAGTATTATTAGTTTTTTATGTGCTATGCTTAATGCACTCAGGCACTATATTATAATTGAAAGTTGTGAAAAATAAAAATCAAAAATTAATGAAAAAGCCATTTATTTTCAAAATGAAACTGAAAGGTAAAGTAAAACCAATGTCATAACCAATACTGGTTGAGAAATAATGCAGTCAAACACAGAAAATCCTTCTGTTTCCATCTAACTGAATCGTTTACTATATTTATACAATCATTTTAAAATTGAAAGCAAAAAAAAAAAGGCAAAAAAAAATCAGTAAGTTGAATTTAGATTTATTTTTTGAAGGTGGTTTTTTAGTTGAATTCAGATAGCTTTTGATTATTTTCTTTTGTCAATAAGAAATCTGGAAGATTATATTTAGATCTCAAATTCAAAATTTCTGTAACAGAAATCACAAAAGAGAAAAAACTGACATCTTAATTTAAAAGAATTATTACAGAATTCAATTAAACAAAAATTATGATCACCCAGCTTTCAGACACAATTTCTATGTAAAATTGCTAGAAAAAATACAATAGAATTCCTGATTTGAGATGTGAGGTGGAAGGTCTGAAACAGATAAATTGTATGAACCAAGCTTGTTACAATTGAATCATTTCCAGGTGTTTTTGTCAACATGTGATGTGAGTGGAAAATGCTGAATTATTCTTCTACTTGATTCCATATGCCATAGGTTTTGGTAGAATCATAAGAATTTCATCTTTCTCATTAATCACTAACATTATTAAAGGAATTTGGACAATTAGTGAGGAAAAATTAAAATTGTTAATTCAAAAATAAAATAAAATTGAAAGAAAAATGAAAATTTAAAATTTTCAGATTTTTGAAGAGCCAGAGATTGATGCAAATATTTGAATAAGTTCTTTTAAATTCTTTTAAATTGCATTCATTAAAGATGGATCATCACATTTGAGGTCAGATGGAATGCTAATTTTTCTAAATTTTTAATCTTGTAAGCTTAGAGAGGCTGAGTTATGGTCCTTTATTACAGCAATTAGAGGAAACACAAAATGATAGAAGCAAATAAAACTGAGAATCAAAATGTAAGAAATTTGTTGATAATTTTTTTTAATTATTGTTGATTTAGATCTAATTGAGAAATAAAGTTTTACCTGAGAGTATCTTTTGATCTTGATAACAAGGAAGAAAGTACAATGAAGCTATAAGTAATTATCACAACAGAAATGGAGATTTTAAATTTTATGTATAATCACAACAAATATCAGCATGGTTGCTCAACAATGAACACAAATGGACTCACTTTTTTGAAACTTCCTTGATTACAAAATGCAAAGTATTCCCAGTAATAATTAGTGCGCTCAATTCTGGATCTAAGTTTGACATAGATCATTTTTACATACTTTCACATAGTTACATACTTAATGATAGAAGCAAATAAAACTGAGAATCAAAATGTAAGAAATTTATTGATAATTTCTTTTAATTATTGTTGATTTAGATCTAATTTGAGAAATACAGTTATAATTAGTGCGCTCAATTCTGGATCTAAGTTTGACATAGATCATTTTTACATACTTTCACATAGTTACATACTTTTAAGATTTGGTGCAAACCTTAAAAGTATGTAACTATGTGAATTTATGATGACCCATCAGAATTGAGTGCTTGGGATCTTCCAGCCCTTTTCACATACTTTCATAGATTTACATATTTTTAAAAAAGTTTGTGAAACTTGGTAAAAAGGACTATGTAAAACTTGGATCCAGAATTGAGTGCACCTAATTCACTTTGTTCCTACTTCCTTTTCCCCTGATTTTCCAGAGCACCTCAAAAATTAAGGCCAAGGGAATAATTTAAACACTTTGTCTGTCTTGCATATCCAATGGCTAAACAATCTTTCTGATCAACAAAAACCACATAGCTCTTTAGTAATCAACTTCTATGAAGAAATCATTGCAAAAAAAAATTGAAAGAGGAGGCTTATCACTATACATGAAAGGTGCTCATTACATCAAGGCTCCAACTTGATGTTTAGACTGCTTAGAAACAGGGCACACTTTTAGATTCTGAAAAAAATGAACTACTCAGCAATAGATGTGGGGATAATCATAATACAAAAAAATACAATGACTTTGAAATGGATTTTATCTGTTGTTTCAGATGCATAAACCAATACAAAAGCTCACACCCTGATTCAGTTGAAAATTTAGATTTAGATCACTTACAATTTAGACATTCTGCCACTGGAGCTTTATACCCTTTGAGGAGCCAATACAAAAAATAATAATACATCAAACTGTTTTTATTTTTTTACACCTTATTGTTGGAATTTGGTCCTCATGACCACTCAACTTATTTTAATTATGCCAAGATTTTTAAGTCAAAAATTCCTTCTTTTTAGTTTCAAGTAAATCAGTTAAATAAAAATAATAAAAAAGTTAGAATAAAGATAAAATATTTAAAATAGATAAGAACTGCAGTAGTATGTGTCTTGTAGTCATCAAACCCTGATCATCAGGAGTCAGTATTATTAATCTTGAGAAATGTTTTTTATATTTTTATTCTTAATTTTATTATTTGGGAACTAAATAATTAGAACTAGTAAGATTAAATCCACAGTTGTTTAAATTATATCTTGCTTTATTTTATTTCTCTTAGTTTATCATTTTTTATTATTTCTAGGGTTCAGAACCACATTAAACCCCTGGCATGTTGTTCAGGGGGCTAATCTTGTTTTTGTTTCTTTATAATCTCTGCAGTTGGATTAAAAATAAAATTATGGGTTTTTTTCACTCTTTTATCCGTGAACCTTTCCTAGAGCTCCTTCCTGAATGACTCTAGTCCTTCTCACAAAATCATTATTAAGTCCAATAAAAAATTGTTAAACAAATTTTAAATCATTAATAAAAATATTCATAAAAATATTCATCTAAATTTTAGGTCATAATTTCAACATTTATCATTAATTCTTTCCTGATTCTAATCTTTTCTTTTTTCTTATTTTCTTTTTGATTTCCTTTCTCTCTATTTTTTCTTTTTATGATGTCCTCTATCCTATCTCAACATTTCCTAAGAAGATTGTTTATTATCATTCACTTACACAATATGCAGAATAGTTTACAAAACTCTCAAGCTTACTTGTAATGCATTAGTGCGCAATGTGAAATTAAATTGCGCTCAAAAAAAAAATAAAAAATCCATGAATGAAGAAAATAAGATGGGCATGATGATTTTTATTTCTTGCCTTCTTTTGATTCAAGAGACAAAACAAAAAACACAGAATTCCAAAATATATATTACTTTTATATAAAAAAAAAGGAAAAAAAACAAGAAAAAATGAAAAAAAATGAAAAAAAAAAAAAAAAAAATTAAACAGATTTAAGAGTAGAATTAAGTGACCAATTATGAAAAAAATCAAGTATTTTAGGATCAGTACGTTTAGTAAATTTACTAATAGAAGATAAGAAATCTTCTTCTTCAATCTGGAATTTAATATCAATAGAAAAAAAGGAACACCAAAAAAAAAAAAATTAGTCATGTCTTTAACACACAAAAAAAAAATAGACACTAACACATTCAACATTCAAGTCTCTATGCATTGCATTTATAGCAGCATCTTGACAAATAGAAACAATCTCAGCACCACTATAACCATCAGTCTTTATGTATATATAAATTCAACAAAAAAAAAGAAACAATGTAACATCAATATCAATAAACAAGACAAAATGATTTTTTTGTATACGAAGAAAAAAAAAAAAAGAAGACGAGCTTACTAAATGTGCTAAATAATCTATTTTAACAAGATTAGAAACTGTCATTTTTTTAAAATTGATTTTAAATATTTCAATTCTATCATTAAGATTAGGTAAACCAACATAAAGAATTCTATCAATTCTACCTGGTCTCAATAAAGCTGAATCCTGAAACAAATGAATAAATAAAGAATAATTAATGAACAAAAAAAAAAAAATTATAATGTCAAAAAAAAAATCATTTTAATTCATATCTATATAAACAAGTTGATTAAGTTTGTATACTTACAATTACATCAGGTCTATTGGTAGCTGCAAGAATTAAGACTCCATTAAGTTCTTCAATTCCATCAATTTCGGTTAATAAACTGGTTAGTACTCTATCAGCAACTGAGTGACTATGACCACCGCTTTGATCTTGATCGCCACCTCGAGCCATTGCAATTGAATCAATTTCATCCTAATTCAACCAACAAACACAAAAAAAAAATCAGTTTTTTTTTTTCTTTCTTTTATTTAAACTAAAAATGTTAAAAATGAAGATTTATATTTACCAGAAAGACTATAGAAGGTGAATTAGCTCTAGCTTTTCTAAATAAATCTCTAATAGATTTTTCAGATTCACCTAAGAATTTATTAAATACGTCTGAGCCCTTCATAGAGATAAAGTTAAATTTACTTTCGGAAGCCAAAGCTTTAGCGATCAAAGTTTTAGAGCAACCGGGGGGGCCATAGAGTAATAAACCCCTGGTAGGTTTGATACCTAACCGTCTAAAAGTGTCTGAATACTTTAATGGCCATTCAACAGCTTCAACTAATCTTTGTTTGACTTCATTTTGTCCTCCTATGTCTTCCCATCGTACTTTTGGTGTCTCTATAAAAACTTCTCTCATTCCTGATGGTCTTACTTTTATTAATCCTTGATCTACATCCTCACTTTCTAATTTCATTTGTTCTATTTCAATAGGTGGTAGGGTGAGTGGATTAATTGATCGTTTAATGGCTATCATTCCTGCCTCTCTGATTAATGAAACCAGATCAGCTCCAACAAATCCATGAGTTTTATCTGCGATTATTTTCGTGTATTCATCAGATAAATTGTTAGGTATTTTCTTTAATAGTACTTTGAGAATGTTGAATCTTGCTGAACTATCTGGGATTCCAATTTCAAATTCTCTATCAAATCTTCCTGGTCTACGAAGAGCAGGATCAAGTGTATGAGGTCGATTAGTGGTAGCTACTACGATAACTCGTGGGTGTTGATTGGGTGGTTCAATTGATTGTTTACCAGCTACTCCTTCCTTGGATGTTGATGAGATAATTTTTTCATCGATTCCATCCATACAGCTTAAAAGAGCGCCGACTAATCTTCTATCCACTTCCCCTCCTACATCTCTACTAGGAAACAATCCATCAATCTCATCTATGATTATTATGCTTGGACTTTTCAATTTGGCTTCCGTGAATAAGTCGTGAATTCGTTGTTCAGCTTCTCCATGATAAGCTGAACTGATGGTGTTAGTTGATAATTGTAATATTGTTGACTTGATTGATTTGGCTATTATTGATGCTAATAGAGTTTTGCCTGTTCCTGGTGGTCCATGAAGTAGGATTCCTCTGGGTGGCATTAATCCTTGAAAGAGATTGTTGAAGAAGATAATTCAAAGGGTTAAGGGATGCATTGATGGATTATGACATGTAATCAGTTGCATGTATGCGCTTACCAAAATGAGAGTAAAGATCAGGTCTTGTCAAAGGTAGTTCGACTAATTCACGAATTTGTTCAACTTGACAGTTTAAACCACCTATAGCATCGTATCCTAAATCAGCATCCGATTGAGAGTGTAAAGGGCCTGGATGAAATGGATCAATCTGTGCTTTGTTCTGATGGCTTGATGAACTAATGACCAATTGAGTTTCTCGATTGATTACGTAAAGTTCGAGCGACGGTGATGATGATGATTTGGTTGGAGTATTTTTGGAAGTAGAGTCGGAGATAGGAATTGTTTGTTGAATGTCCTGTATTGAGAACAGCCTGAGACAATTTGCAAAGGGGATGGACACGTAATGGTTGATAGCTAAATACTTGCGATCAACTGAGAGAAGATCGAGAGAAGGATGGTAATACTTTCGAAATGATAAGTGTGCTAATTGATGAGGTGGAATTTATGATTCGAAACCGACCAAGTACCTCGCGAACAAAACCTTCCCACATTCGAATGGTGATGGATTTGAGATCGCGTAGATTGAATGGGGTTTGAGAAGCATGATGAATGTATGGACCGAATATTTTTTGATTTGGATCGGATAACTCGTCAAGTTGTGTAATTTCTTTGAGAGTAATTTTTTTAGCTTCAGGTAATCGAATTCCTCTACCTGGGCCAGTGTGAGTTGGACTGAGAATGGGAGGGAGGGGGAGTATGTTGACGAGATCACCGATCTGAATGTCGGCATTGATTAAATGATCGACAGAGATTGCAATAGCTAGGAATGAAAGATCGAAACATGATTAATCATAATAATAAATTATATTGGAAGCAAGTGAATAGACTTACCATCTTTCTCTAGAGTAGTTGATGGCCAGGCAATTCCAATAGCAAACCGAATAGGTGGTGGCTGAAAACGAAAAAAGGGATGAGAAGGAGATCAATGTAAAAACGTGGAAGAATTAAATACCTGATTAGAAGATTGATTGATTGATAAATGATTAAGTTGATTTTGAGTTAGTGCTGGTTTGAGTATGAGTAAGTCACCAGTAGAAATTGAGTTAGATTTAAAGAATTGAATGGAAAGATAAAATCGTTTGGTGAATCGATAAGTTGGAGTAGGTTGATGGTCATGTAGAGTAACTCGAATTTGTTGATCAAAGGTAGAAGAAGAAGAAGAAGAAGAAGAAGTCATGATTGAAAAAAAATCAAATATAATAAGAAATAAAAAAACCCAAAAATGGAAATTTACAGGAATAAAGCAAACAGGCTTCTCAAACCATCAGCAACCTCCTTTGATTTCAATTATTATTATTTTTAAATTTCTTCATTTACAGTATAGAAATAAGATTAAACATATTCATTGATCTGCTAAGATGTGTGCCAATGATCAAGCAGCTGCCATCATTATATATGGCTTGACTTCAGTATCTCAAAGACTAGCACCAGGAAATACTCTCAACCCTCCAACTAAGGTGGATGGGGGTGCAGGGTGCACATCAATTTTCTGGAAAACTACCATGCCCCCCCCCCCCCCCCCCCCCCCCCCCCCCCCCCCTATGATGATGTTTTTACAATTAAGTAAATATTCAGAGTCACTCACCATTTCTCTAGCCACCCCCAAAAGATCTATAAAATCTGACGAAAATTGGAAGAAACCTTTGTAACTTCATGGAAAACATTGCAAGTGTTGTTTAATGTCATCAAAAATCAAACTATAAAATCTAGATGCTGTGGTGCTCCAAGCTCATTTCAAGCCTTAAATCAATCATAAACCTGAGGAAGGAGCCACCAGTGATCAAATTCTAAAGCAGATTTGATTCAACACCTAACATGAGCCTTGAGCCCCCAGCAAGCCCATGAGGATAACTCCTCTGGTTTCCAATTTATAAGGGTTATAAGATTACAAGTTTTCTGTGATGGGACAAGAATATTACCCAGATCTCTTTTTCTTTTTTGTGTAACATGCATACTATGAAACATTATTATGATGATTTTGAGCTTTTTGTGTGATTTCTCTGACTACTCATAATGGGACCTTTTCCAACAATTATTTCCAGAGTGAAGAGTTCACATTGCTCAATTCACATGCATGAGTCTGTGCACGAGTTTTGTAATTTAACTCAGTCCATGTGAAGCTTCTTAAACCTTTGTAGATGCAATTTAGGAATTGGAAAACATGAAAACAACACCGGAATTGATATGAAAAGTTATGTCAAAGACCTCT
>JNCO01010426.1:0-10109 GCA_000785685.1 Uromyces viciae-fabae
TTATTTTTGTAAATAGAAAGTTATTTTCTATTTTCAAATACATTTTTCTATAAAAAATAATAAAAGTTGTTTTTTTGTTTTCAAGGGGAGTTTAACCTGGGTTCTGGTATAGAATAATCATCAAAGCTGTTGCTTAACTTCTATACTAAGACACAGTTATGTCAACTCTTCTTTTTGGTATATTCAAGAGAATAAATAAAGTATAAGAAATATAAAAATATAAAATAATATAGAAATAAAATGCAGCTTCTCTGGACTATGTTAATAGTCTCAGATGCTGAAAATCATCTTGCTTCATTCTCTAGGAGTTTATTTTCAATTGTATTTTATTTTTTATTGTTTGGAATTTAACTAGTTAGAATTAACGCCTCTATTTACAATGTGAAGATTAAAAATATAGTAGTGAGCTGAAATACAGTGATTAAGAGGCATTGACCCATTTGAGGTTATTTTTATCATCTCTAGCTTTTTTTACATCTTTTCTTAAGTTGTCACTTTTTGTCAGAACCATTTTAAACCCCTGACATGTTATTCATGGGGCTTATTGTTTGTTTATTCTATTTAAACTGCTGCTGTCAGTAATAAATAAAAACATTGGTTCTTCTCTTAAAAATCCTAAAACACCTTGAGCCAACCCAAGTGAGATTCTCATCCTCCTTGCCCTCTTCCTTAATATCAAATTTCCTTCCTTTTATTAAAAAGTCTCATTAAAAACAAAAACATTTTAAAATAAAATAATTAATTAAAAAATATATTTTTCTTAGAATATTTTTAGTTCCTTTTTCAACACCTATCTCATTTAAGAATTTTTCAAAAATGCAGGAGGATACTCAAAAAGATGTGGAGAGAGCTATTGACACTGTCATGGTCCTTGGGAACTGCTTTTTTTCTGTTTTGGCTGGGGTCAATTGAACTGGTGCCATAATATTTGATGTGGTTAGGGGTGGTCTATTTTTGATTTGAGAGTTTTGATGGTTTGGTGTGATTTGCAAGAAGGTAGAGTATGGTGGGTGAAGGGACTTGCCTGCATGTATCTATTGATTTCACATAACACACTATACAACATAAAAAGCATAAAAACACAAACACTGTGTCAATAAATATGTTTTTGTACACCTGAATTCGGTGGTTACAATCTGAGAGCTCAAGGTATTCAATTTTTGTGGAAGAAGGAAAAATAAAAAAATAAAAAGGTGGCTGGAAAAGCAAACAAAAATAAAGGAAAAAAGAGAAGGAGAAAAAAAAGGAGAATCATGAAGATAGAAAAAAAAAGGATGCTGTTCTAACTTGTCAAGGCATGTAGTGTATCTTGAGATAGAGACCTATTCTTGTTCCCAACAATGAAATTTGAAAAAGCCTGCATGTACGCAAGCCGTTGTGATATGTAGAAATTTCTGCCATGATGGCTTGCGCACATGCAGGCAGGCCCCCCCCCCCCCCCCCCCCCCCATTATTTCTAACCCCTTATTTCATCATTAACACATAACAAGCAAAGGGTTTCTCCACTCTTATTCTAGTTTCACAAGCAAAAGGAGGGTTTAAAATTGGATGGCCAACTGAGGAATCAAAGACTCCTTACATCTCAACTCGAGCATTGGATTTTAATTACAAGTAAAAAAACATGCACACACAGAAAGAAGAAAAGGATATTGATATGTAAATAGATACATATGAATATATATGTAAATATTAAATTAAATTGGATGTGTATATGTATGTATGTATATATCTGGAAAAAAAAATACAATCAAGATTATGTGCATGTAGGCTTATTTCTTATTTTTGACTTTCTTTCTATCGTTTCTTTTCAAATAGATATTGAAGAAGAGAAAAGAAAGGATGAAATTCAGTACTGGGAAAAAAGGTTGAAGAAAAGTTTAAACAAAAAATTGTCAATAAGAAAGAAAAAGATCAAGGAGGGGGCCGTTCATCATCAGAAATATCAATAGGACTACCATTCTCCAAACGATCAGGAAGATGATGAATTTGAAGACCATTAGATCTAGTTCTAGATGCCATAACGCCCAGACCAATAGTAGTAGCTAAACGATTAGATGCATCATGATCAAAATGGGTCGATGATAATTCAGACTCTTCGACATCTAAGTTTCTTCGATGGTGAGAAGTTGGATTAACTGATCCATTTGGGTTCATTTCCATATCGCTTCTTCTTCTTGTGATTGAATGTGATTGTTGTTGTGCAATTCTAAGATGAGCATATTCTTCCTCTCCTATCTCTCGTCCAGTTCCAACCCTAGAGCTTGTTCGATTTCTTATTGGTTCATCGTTGTTACCTGCTGTTAGTCGTTCTTGTGTTGTTGCATAAGGTGGTCGTCTTGAATTGGGAACTCCGTCATATAATGGTGTTGGTGATCTTAATCCATTCGAGTCTGCTGTTTCCCCCTCTCGATGTTGTTCCCGAATCGAAGTAGGTTGAACATGGTCATTATTTTGCGCATCTATGATCATACCATTACTTGATCTTCCTACCGAAACGTTGTCTGATTCTGTAAGACCAATGGTATACGCGTACCGCAGGATTCTCGATTAGTCTTAGAGTTTTCAAGGCAAAGTAGTCAAATATGACAAACCATTTCGATCGACATTACCATCTCCATTTACATGAGGATGAGCTCTCGGAGAATGAGGCCTTGGTAAATCTGGAATGGACAATAGTTGACCGTTGCCACTGATGATTGCCGAATTGACACCAGTATAGGTCCTTGATGCAAAAAATGCAAAAAGTCAGATAGGGCTACCCTTCCATTTCGTTCAGGCAGCCTGAGTTCTCTTCGGCGGTTACTCAAACCATACAGCTGAGGATTTGTTTGTTGCCTAGCTGCTGCCATAGCTGCTGCCATCGTCCGTGGATCCGGCATGCTGTTAAAAACCGATAGATTTGGACCAATCGTAGCACCTGAAAGAGTCAAGTGGTTCGTATTGTCCCCGTCAAGTGAGCTGTTATTGGATGAAGGAGGCTGTCCAACTCTTCCACGAGTAACATGATTGGTGATTGAAAGGTATAGCGCAGCAAGATAGTATCTGAGTTCGTTCACACCTTTGCCAGAATAGACACAAAATGCCTGACGTTGATGAGCATTGAAATCCTATACGATTAATGTAAAATAAATGTTAGAGAAAACTTTTTGTAGATAACTTATGAAAACCGGGTATATACAAAAAAATATACAATAGTGATATTACCTTTGGTGGAGCTCGACACCAAGCTTGCAGATCAGTTCTCCGAAATGCGGGTACGCCAGTTAAACTAAGATGAGTCAATCGATGAAGCCGCTGTAGTAACCAATGAATAGCACCAACTGTGATGTTATCACAATACGAAAGATGAATTCGCTCTAAAGATGTTCTTTCGACCAGAGCATACACAGATTGATCGGTGATATTGGAGACCTAATTATCCGGCAGAAAAATGGATCAATACCCCGTCTTCAGTCCGACGTATTGGTGAGCAACCTACTCGAACCAGGCCGATTCGCTTTAGCCTAGGAAGACACTGTGCTAGTTCAAATACACTCATATCTGTTAAATTGTTACAACCTGACAGGCAAAAAAAACTGCAATAAGCTACAAGCTTTTTCCAAAGGAATGATGAATGGGAATCGAATAGAGTTAAATACTTGCATGCCAAATCAATATAACGAAGCCTAGTACAGCTACGAGCGACCCGAATCACCGCGCGATCTGTCAGGCTATTCAACAAGGGATAAGAATTTAGTAATGCTTGTTGGAAGAATTGATATGATTTCCATGTGGATATTCACCTGCTGACATGACCCAGATGGAGGTAATGCAAATATTTACCCAATCCACAAATTGCATTGAGAGCTTCATCTGACAATCCTACGCATTTGGCCAGCACAAGGTTTCTAATTCTAGGCATATGTTTGATGATTCCATCGAGACTAGCATCGGTCAATTTAGCAAGCGAGGTGAGATCAAGGAAGCGAATATGATCAAAGTGCATAACCGATTCCTCCAACCGACGATGGCTGGGAAGTGATGAAAGAGAAGAATAGGCGGAAGATTCATGCTGATGATACACAAGTTGCTTAGCTTGATCATTGGAGGGCTGAAGTTGATCGGGATTGCCATAAGTGATTGTGGTATCGATAGGGTCATTCGCGAGTTCTTCCAAAATTGGAGGGCTTAGGCCGTCAGCACCAATGTTGAAGTTTAGCGAGTTTGGAAAGCCACCATCGGATATTTCAGTGCAACCCGAAAGTATCAGTTCACGCAGATGGGATGAGTGCTTCCATAGTACCCAAAGGCTGGCATTTGTAATCAGTTTACAGCCTACAAGATCAACCTCTAATAGGAGGGGACATGCAGAGGCAACGGCTATGAGGGCTGCATCTGTAATTTTTTCACAGTATTTTAGCTTAAGCTAACAAATAAATAAATAAAAAGGTTAGATGGCCACGGTCCAATTTTATGATTATTATTTTAAATAATTCAATGATGGCTTGACAAACCCTTCTTAGAGCTTTAGAATGCCGAAGAGATTTTAAACCAGCATCTGTGAGAGCTTTACAGCCAGATAGGTTGAGACCTTGTAGAAATTTTGAATATTGACCGATAGCATGAATACATTCATCACTGATCAGTTTGCAATCAGACAGGTCGAGGGCGACCAAATCTTGAGAATTTTTGAGAATTTTAATGATTGAATCATCGGTGATAGAATTACAACCCGAGAGAGTCAGACGTTCGAGTCGGGTGCAGTTTATAAGTCTAAGTAGAATATGATCAGTCATGTGATCTGCGATACCGGAAAAGTTGAGTCTTCGGATGAAGGAGATATAGGGAAAAGTTTGATTCTTTGAGGCCAGTGAGACGAGCATCTTGATCAAACATGAGGTAGATGGAAAGGTAGGTTTGTGCCATAGAAGCTCGATTCCACATTGGCACCAAGCTTTACAGACCAGCAGAGCACGCCCTAGTAGATTGGGTGAAAGAAAAAATATACTTGGTTAAAATCTCTCGAAAGAGAATATTGAATAATAATGGGAAATGAGTGAGGTCTCTTTGGGAGAATGAACTAACTAAGGTCATTAGCAGAAGATACTGAGCGTAGGATTTGGATTAGAATTTCATGGGGGAGTGAACTTGAGAGTGATAGTTGAGGATGACGATTGGACTGGGAACTTTGTTTGATCCATTTAGTAGGTTTGGATGGGATAGACTGTTCTTGAGGATGATCAATTGCTAAGTTGGAGTGAAGGCGTGGACTTAGACTGTTGAAGGGCCAAGGATGAGATCCTATCTTGGAGGAAGGAGTAGCAAGTGCGGGTGCGATTGGATGGTGTAGTAGGTTGGAATTAATTCGCAAGTTTCGATCATCACCTCGTCGAGGAGGGTCAGGGCCGGGGGCATCTTGATCGGACTCTGAAGAAGCAGTTGAAGAGGGGGAAGAAGGGTAGCGACGAGAAGGAGGAGCGATGAATAAGTTACGATTGATTGAAGATGAAGAGGGACGAGGTTGATGTTGTTGATGTTGATGGGACATAGTTTGCCGTTGACCGGAAAGAGTTCAACGAGTGGGTTATATATAACAGTCGTCGATAGAGAGACCGAGTAAAATTAAATTCAAAATTAAATTAGAAAATTACTATTCAACTTCCTACCTGGGAAATACTTGAAGTTCAAGTGTGGGTATCAAGATTTACGGTCAAGATGTCAAAAGAATGTGGTACAAGAAGTACCACACAAATGTAATAGAAATGAAGTAATGTATAATGTTCCTTCTACCTTTTTTTGCAAATTGGATTTGTTTCCTTTTCTTTTGACAAATAGGATTGTCCTGCAAGTTTGAATGGTTAAGTGGACACCCCTCAGATGAATTGACTCACTTAAATCAACCCCTTTCTAGGTATTATTCATTTTTTTTTAGTACTCATTATGAAACAGAAAATAATATTCATATTTTTGAAGAAAATGTATTCTAAAAAAACACACTGACTGATACTCAAGCTCATCACAAATACCACCAGGGTTATTACTGAGCAGATGGAATCTGTGATATTATCAAACCATTGAGATCCCTCTCTTGAAAAAAATCTGACTGCTTATATTCAGAGAAATTAAAGATGGCAATCTAGAACCGGGTACCCGCCGCGGGTACAGGTACTCACTCTATTTTTGGCACAATTCTGATACCCGTACCCGTACACGGACACGCATCAGAAGGTACCCAGATCTTTTTGGCGGATACCACAGGTACCTGTTCAACATTCAACCTGAGTATTTTTATTTCATTTCAGTTTAAATTAAAACTTCAACCTCATTTCATCTCCTAGTACATATTTGTATCATTTTTCCCTTCCTTCATCTTTCTCTTGTTTTCCCCTAGTACCCCTTCATTCCACTTATTCAGCACCCCATCCTTGATTCTATTATTTTTTGAATAAAAAGCAACTGTCATTCCCCTGCTCACAGATACCGCTCTAAGCCTGTGCCTTTTGAGTGCAACATAATCCCTTCCAAAACTGAAGGCACACTCCACATAGATATTAATTATTCAATTTAAATTTGTAATTAGTGACCAAAAAAAAAAAAGTAGAAAGAAATATATGGATGCTTACCTGGACAACTTAATACATTCAGTACCATTGTCAAAAGCCCCCCGTAAGTGTTGCCTCCCCTCTTTTGTTGCAGCCACCACTTGAGAGCGTTGACTGGTTCTGATCCGTCCAATATGAGAGCCCCAGCAAGCCAGATGTTGAGTGTATCTGTCGATTAATTCCCTGAGCGTGCTGCAAATGAGGCACAAAGTTTAGAAATGAAGCCGTTTGAGGGCTGGTAATATCTTTGGTTAGCTGTCTAAATACTAATCAACGGAGAAAAAGTCGGCAAACTTACTTTTGATTTTGAATCAGTTGGTTTGGAAGTTACTGGTATTGGTTTAGGCTTATGGTGATTGATCCACATCTCAAATGTGTGGGTGATGGCATCATCAATCCATTGCTTCTCCCAACCTGCTATTTTGAAGTATTCATGCTTGAACGACGGGTGGAGAACTTTTCCCATCAAAATCAATCTGAGTCAGTTTACAAAAATAAAGATAAAAATTGTCAAAAGTATGATATGTAAACAAAACTTACTCATGGCCACTCTATAAAGGGGTGAGCAATCAGTCAAAGTATAATATTTATTTGTTAGCTTCAAACCAGCACAACAGGCATTCCTTAAGGCAGGAGGGTAAGATGTTTGAGCTATTATTGTTGAGAGATGTTCTGTGATTTGATCAATGAAAACTACAACATGCAATAATTGAGGTGATCCTTGAGCTGAAACCTGAAGCGTTATATAAAAAAATGGCTGAAAGACAGCAGCCAAATCGTTAGCTAACTCCAAATCATTGTTGTCAAGTTGATATTTGCGATTGAGGCCATGTTTTTTGTCGCACTGCCATTCAATACTAATAAATAAGAAAGAAAAGAAAAAAAAAATCAATTTTTTTTGACAGACGAATTGATTTGAGAATAATGAAGGTAAAGATAAATGGAGAATAAAATGTCAAAATATAATTACAGGGCTGAGTGACATCTGATGATGCTATTTAGTTGAATAAATGTGGAATTCCATCTTGTACAAACATTTCTTTCGATTGTATGTGGTTTATCACATTTTTTTTCTTTACATAAATCCACGAACATCAATTTGGAGTTAAGTGATTTTTTCAGCTTACGGGCGATGGCATGAAACTTCAGATAAAATCATTCATCAGTGGGGTATTTTTTTATCCTAAAGTAAAATAAAAAAAAGGAACTTGACAAGCTCACCTTTGCAAGAGTTTGTTGGCAACTCTTAGATGTGTAATGATCAATCTCTTCATCTTCACCACTTAAATCTTGGTTATCATCGGTATCTAACTCCTCATTTTCATTTTCTTCTACCCCTTTTGTGATACCCTTGTCCCAACTTTCATCTTCAGATTCACTATCATCCTCCCTCTTGGTGTACCTAAAAAAACAAACAAGCACAATTGTCAAAGAAATGAAAAAAAAAAATAATGAAATGAAAAAATGAAATGAAATGAAATTAAGATAGTGCCTAAATTGAATACTTACAACACAATCTGCTTTCCAGCATCATCAGATTGGCTATCAGCATCAGATAGATCAGTAAACTTGTCGGGAATTTCTTTTTTTTTTTTTTTTTATTGTCCAATGGGCAAAGCAGAGTATCCACTGAGGTTCTCCTTTGAAGTGGGGCCATTTTAATTTTTTTAGCTTGTTTACCATTACTGAGTTATTGGAGGCATTATCTGAAACAATGCCATAAATCTGGCCAAAGACAGATATTAGTTCCAAGTTTTTTGAAAAAGAGTACAATGAGGCAAATGAAATGAAAAATGTGCCTTGCTTGCCACATCAAATTTTTCAACCACCATCTGCACCGTTTCAGCCAAGTACTCACTGGTGTGGCTGTGGGATAACTGAATAAAGTCAATGGGCATTTATTCAAGCTTATACTGACCTCCTTTGCTCTCATTAAGCCAATAAATGATGATGCCCAGGATTTCAAACCCATTAGGGGATTTCCATGCATCAATCCCCAGATATAACACACCTTTGTGGTTCTGATGAGATAATTTATGATAAAATAAGGTTGTTAGCACCAAGCAACTCTGAAGAAATAGAAACTCAAAGTAAAGCCATGAAAATATCCTCACCTTCAACTCCAACCTGAAGGCTTCCTGTACTGCAGTGTAAATTACGTGAATTGCTTTGGAGACTGTGCGTTGATTTGATAAATTTTTGAGGACTGTGGGGTGCAAAATGCTCTTGAGGCTGCTGTCTTCCAACACGGAGAAAGGCCGAGAAGCCTCTGTGCACCAGATTGCACATTTCTGGGTTACCTGGTGTGCAGAAACCATCAAATCGAAAAAATGATTAATGAAATCAAGAACCTGAGAGCTTACCTCACACAGATTGATTTCACCAGAGCCTGTCACTCCAAAAAAATTGAGGGTCCGGCCCTCCTTATCGTGTTTCTTCTTGGCACAAGAGGCCGCATGTTTAATAAAGTTGCTGCAAGATGAGTCGTTTGTGGGTCGATTGATTTTTTTTCCACATCTTGAATATTATGATGAGTTGTAGATTAGAAAAAGAAAAAAAATCATGAGATTAGTTAAGATGAAGATAAAAATAACCAAAAAAATAGTTATGTTGATGAAGATGAAAATAAACCCACAATTTGCAAGGATAAGCAATCATCCTCCTCCCATTCTTGTCAAGTTGAGTAGATAGCTCAGGAGTGTTGTATGAGGCATAACTGATACTAACTGCAGTCTTTGTGATTCTTTGTGCCAGGCCTGTTTTGATAAAAATGAGAGAAAAAGAAGAGCATGTAAAAAAAAACATTTTTTGATCAGTCAGAATGAGCAAGGCATGGCATTTCAAATCGATTTGATTCGAATATTTGGATTCGATTCGATCTGATTCGGTTTTCAATGCTATTTTTGAAAATGTCGAATAATTTTCGAATACTTTGGGGAAACTTTGGTGCACATGCATGTTACATGCATGCACACCAAAGTTCCCCCCAAGTGCGCACCGCAGTTCCATTGTCCGCTGAAATGCTAGCGCCGAGCGGACGGGGGTGCTGCGGTCATTTAAAGTCCGCACCAGATGGATTCTTCCCGCACCCAGTCGGAGTAAGCATATAATCCATTCACTCCTGTAGAATCTCCTTTTTTTTTTCAAACCACAGTCCCGGCCCCCCGGCTATTTTTTTATATATTCAACTTCAATCAACCACAGTCCTGGCCCCCAAGCTATTCTTTTTTTTATTCAACTTCAATCAAATTCCCATTCAGCCGACCAAATAATTGATCATCAACGTGAGTCATTTTTTTAATTTTGAATTTCATAAAAAAAATTATTTTAATCTTGTATACTAATTTTCTTTTTCATTCAACTTCAAAGTTTGCCAGAAGTTTTTTTTTAAATCGTTCGCCGGAAGTGTTTTTTTTAAATCGTTTGCCGGAAGTTTTTTTTTTAAATCGTTCACCGGAATTGTTCTTTTTTAAATCCAATTCCCATTCAGGTGGCCAAATAATCTTTGTGAGTCATTTCTAAATTTCA
>JNCO01010427.1:0-10109 GCA_000785685.1 Uromyces viciae-fabae
AAAAAAGAAAAAAGAAAAAAGAAAAAAGAAAAAAGAAAAAAGAAAAAAGAAAAAAGAAAAAAGAAAAAATAAAAATAAAAAATAAAAAAGAAAAAATAAAAAATAAAAAATCAAAAAGAAAAAAGAAAAAAGAAAAAAGAAAAAAGAAAAAAGAAAAAAAGATAAAAGATAAAAGAAGAAAGAGGAAAGAAAAGGAACAAGGTTTACTTTGTTCATTTTCTTTCTCGTTTTCTGATTCTTTCCTTCTTTCTTGTTCTTTTTCTTTTTTTGTCTCTTTTTCCTTCTCTCTTTGTTTGTCTTTTCTTTTTTAGTTTTTCCTTTGTTCTCTTTTCCTTTTTGTCTACTTTTTCTTATTTATTTTCTGTTTCTTTTCTTCTTTTTTCATTTGACGTCTTTCTATTTTCTTTTTCCTTATTTTTATTTTTATTTTTCTTTCTCTTGATCTCTTTTTCTTTTTTCTTTTCTTCCTTTTTCTTTGTTTCTTTTTTCATTTGACTTCTTTCTCTTTTCTTTTTCTTTTTCTTTTTCTTTTTTCTTTTCTTTTTATGTTTCTTTTTCTTTTTTCTTTTTCTTTGTCTTTTTGTTTTTATTTTTCCTTTTCCTTTTCTTTTCCTTTTTCTTGTTCCTTTTTCTTTTTTTTTCTCTTAATTTTTCTTTTTTCTTTTTATTTCTATTTTTATTGTTTTTTTGCTGTTTATTGTTCTTTTGCTGTTTATTGTTCTTTTGCTGTTTAATGTTCTTTTGCTCTTTTTTTCTCTTTTGATTTCCCTTTTTATTTTTTCTTTTTCTTTTGTCCTTTATTTTTATTTTTATTTCCCTTTCCCTTTTTCTTTTTTCTTTTTTTGTTTTGTTTTGGGGAGTTTTTGGTTTTTTTTTTGGGCAGAAAGGTTGTATGCAAAACTTTCAAACCCAAAAGTATTGTATATGATAAGTTTTGAGGGAGAAATCTATTGTAAACAACATTTTCTGGGAAAAAATGTTGTATATGGGGGTTTCTGCTGCGCCAATGTTGTATACAACATGGTGCGGCCTGTAAATGCCGTATACAACCTCAGGGATCACCCAATTTATTGTATACAACCCTTCACAGTGTCGTATGCAATAAAAAAGGAGGTTCCCCAACATTGTATATGATAAACAGGGGGCACTCAAATGTTGTACACAACACTTATATGATAAGTTATTGTATATTTGGTGCCCCCCTTAAAAAAATTAAAAAACGCTTGATGGCCTCCTGACATCAAAAGGCGTTGCTTGACAGGTTTTGGGTGGTGCAAAACACAACCCCCAATAATAAAACAATATTATGATCAACTTTTAATCATCCAAACAAATTCAATAAATTCAGGGGACTGGTTTTGCCACCACCCAAAAAAATCAAAATTTAAATTTACTTTTGCACAAACTGGTGCATGTACCAAAATTTTGCAAAAGTAAATGTGAAAGTGTTTTTTTTTTGCTTGCCCATGGATGAAACTTTTATCCCACATTTTAATAGGGAGGAAATAAATGTGATAAATGTTTGAGCCCATATTTCCCGCATTAACTATTTTATATATCTTTTATTTGATTTAGTGTAATCCCTAAATTGGGAGTAATTCAATTTTTTTTTTTTTTTTTTTTTTTTAGCTAAAACGCTCAGAATATTCAGCAGGGGGGCTCATAAGGATGCCAAAAAATTTGGTAATTTTAGCACCTTTAGAAGTATTTTTAAAAAATATTTGAAAAAACCAAAAAAGCTGGACATCCTCTGGCAGTCAAAAGGAGGTGCAGGGAAGCTTTTTGAGAGGTTCAAAAGTCAGTCCCCTAAATTTATTATATTTTTCATAATTTGGAAAGTTTGAGTTTTGCCTTTTAGTTAAATAGTGAATTTTTATATCCATTTTTATGATTTTTGTTTATTGAAATAAAAATTTAATAATGTAAATAAAAATATAAAAATGAATGGATTCATTGAAAAAGCAATAATATTACCATTAGTTGTTCTAATCTTTACATAAAGAACATCTAAAACCCTGAAATCAGCCAGGAAACTATGATAATGGTAGATAATTGTATGCTCTATCACATGATATATACAACTCCCAAAATTTCTGCTCAAATTCGTCCAACCCCAAGCCTCTCCTCCCCCACTTCTGGCGTGTAGTGCTGCTTTTTACCTCGGCAGCATTTTCCCTGAATGAACCCAGCACTTCTTGAGCCCTCACTTGCAAATATCAACTAACCAAAATTGGCAGTGCAATAGTGAACAGCTTTCCTCTGTAGTGAATCATCAGCTCACCTGCATTCCCACAGGCTCTCATTATATTCATGTTTATTGCCGTGTGCTATGGGGTTTTTTTTTAGCCCTCACACGGTGATTGCCTTTTTTTAATTTTATTATTTTATCATTTATTTGTATTTTCAGTTTTTGAGAGGGAAGTAATGGAGGTCCACCTATATAAACTACACCATTTGAACCTTCTTGTTGAGAAGGTTCAAAAGGTACCCTTCAGTGTTGGATTCTCCAAGAATGAAGGGTAGAAACTCCTCCAGATGTGTGAGCTGTAGCCTTTTTACTAATAGTCTCTATTGCCCTTTAGATCGTGACTTACACAATTGATTTCTTCAATAAAGTAAAAATGGAATTTATTTTATTGGATACTATAATCAGAGTATCTTCATGCTAAAACAGCGGAGCTCCTTCTTATTTACAAGAGAAGAGGTCGAAAGGTCAACCTTTCCAAGCTTATTTTAGGCACTTTCCTTCTAAATTTACTTAGAAGGAGGGGTGAGCCTAGTAGGCAAGAATATTAGAGAAATGTTTAGACTTCCTTCTTTTCTTCAAAATATTTTATTTATATTTAAAAGAGTATGTTAAGTACTTTTTCTAAGTTATTTATCTAAGTTTATTCTGACTTCTAAAATATGTGGAAACAAGGAGTATTTATACTCTTTTCTTCCCCAAGGAAGAAAATATATTGTTTCACACATTATAGAGTGCTTTGATTGGGGTGAACCCCCAATTAAAAAGGATAATTTATTGTAAATGATAAGGGTAAATTATACACCCTTATCATGTACAATAAATATGAAAAAATGTATCCACATACAATGTGGTATTTTCAGGATATATTTTCAAGAAATGTGATCTTCTAAAATGGTTTGCGCATTTTATTATTATTTTAAAATTATACAAAAAGTTTTTTTAGGTTGATTTGATACTTTGTGTCCACATGGTGGTTGGAACCTGAGGCACATCATCAATTTTCCATTAAGGCAAGATCTAACTGTTAGAGTAAGGTGATGGTTGGAACCTGAGGCACATCATCAATTTTCCATTAAGGCAAGATCTAACTGTTAGAGTAAGGTGTGTTGAAATTGGATGAGAAATTAATTTATATTGTAGTTTTATTTAGGAGGGTTGATGAGATAAAAGGATAAGAGACAGCTGGGAGTGGCTGGAGACAGTCTGTAGTTGGTGGTCGGAGGAAAATAAAATAGAAAATAATAAAATAGAAAATGTGAAATATAAAATAAAAAAATATAAAATAATTTTTGAGATATTATTTTTTAACCATAATGGGACAACAAAATATTTCTACCATAAAAGGGAAATTTCTTCCATAAAGGGACTTAATTCTACCATAAAGGGACAAACACTCTTAGATCAGACTAAGTGAAATAAGGAAAAATAGCTACTAGTTAATATGATTGTCTCCACAAAGTGGGATAATGATAAAAAGATAATATTTTTAATATAGATGAATGATGAGAGCATAATAATGCACCTCACATTCCAACACACCCCCATGATCTCATCATTTGATAGCTAGAACATGGTGTGGAAAATGATTTTAAACTACTGAGTAATGAAAATTTTTAATTTTAATTTAAAAGATAAGAAGTGAATAATGTTTTTGTATGATTTTATTGATTATAATAAATTTTAATATTCAATTTGTATACTTGAAAACATTTTGATTTGATTTTAACCTGATAACTTGAATAGAAACTAATTGAAAATGATAAAGCAAAAGAAAGAAATAAGAAAGAACTATTGATAAGGATAAAAACTAACGATCGATCAATAATCAACTAAAAACCTAATGATTTAAATTGATCATTTTTCATGTGACCTGAACAATATATCATGATTTTCATATCGATAGAAGTAAATATTTTTCAAGTGATTTTCATGATTATAAAAGATTTTTAATATATTTGATTTTATGTATTTTAAAATGTTTAGATTTAATATTTTTATATAGTATATAAGTTATATAGATAGATAATTTTATATGATTTAATATAATCTGAATGAATCAGACTTATGAATAAAGGTTATGTGAATAGATGTAGAAGAAGAGGATTATTTTATGTCAATTGTTTTCTTCAATTTTAAATCGAAATCACTTCGGAACTACTTGACCAATCAAGACAAATAATAACTCATTGCAAAGCTGACATGATTTGCTACAACTTTGTT
Source organism: Uromyces viciae-fabae (assembly GCA_000785685.1). Classification (NCBI taxonomy): domain Eukaryota; kingdom Fungi; phylum Basidiomycota; class Pucciniomycetes; order Pucciniales; family Pucciniaceae; genus Uromyces; species Uromyces viciae-fabae. Next base: position 4,469 of record JNCO01010427.1, read on the forward strand.
GGCGGACGCAAGACCTGAAAGCGAATAGTTTCTGAGATTGAGTTGAAGGAAGTTTGATCTTGTTGAAGATGTTAATTTTGGTGATTCTAATGAAAGAGACCATGCACAGAGAAGAATTCCAGATTTGTCCTTGAATTGAAGAAAGAACTTCTTGTTTGAGATTGTTTTCAGCAAGAAATGTTGGAATGTAATAATCAATAAAACTTTAAAACTTAGAATTGCTGTATCTTCAAAACTAATTGACCGATTTTGACGAAACTTGATTCAAATGAAAGCTACATTCAAGATCTACAAATTTGTCTGCGAGCGTTTGACGTGAAAGTCGATGGCTTCCGAGATCGAGTTGAATGGAGTTGATTTATTGAATTAGCCAATTGAGGAGAGATCCGTACTGATAATGTGTTGAAATCGGATGAGAAATTGTTGAAATTTAAGATCAATAATTTAATAAAATAATAATAATATTTTTAAAGTTTTTTGATTTTTATTTTTTAAGAAGAAATAGCGGATTTTTAAGAGAATGGGGCAAGTGAGGAACACTTGGAAGGACTCAGGGTGGCTCGGAGAAAAAAGTAGGAGAGTCAATGTTTTTTATTTACTTTAAGCAAGAGTTTAAATAGAGAGGAAAAACAAAGATAGACCCCCAATAGTTATTTGAGGGGCCTAATGTGGTTCCAACAACTTTGATAAAAAAAAAAAATAATGAGAATCAAAAAGAGAAGAAAATAAAAAAGATAATCAAGACTAATTGTTTTTGAACATGATTAAACATTTTTAATTCTAACAACATAGACTGCAAAGTTGTTAATTCTGTAGATGAGATTCTAAATATTTTTAAAAAAGAAGAAAATTAAGAACAAAAGAGATGAAAAATGAGAACAAAGAAAACAAATAATTTAACTATTTTAGTAAGTCTGGCTCATAAGGCTGCTGCTTTAATTAAAAACTGTTATTCTTAGACTACCCATTATCACTACTTTAGACTAATTTTATCTCTTAATAAAATTGAAAAAGAATTATTTTTAAAAAAACTAATAAAAAATAAAATAGAAAATAATTTTTATTCACGAGGCAAAATGATCAAATTCCAACAGAAATTAATTTATATTGTAGTTTTATTTAGGAGGGTTGATGAGATAAAAGGGTAAGAGACAGCTGGGAATGGCTGGAGACAGTCTGTAGTTGGTGGTCGGAGGAAATAAGTGAGAGACTGAATACTTGAATTTCATGTTCAGGTCAAACTGAAATAAAACAAAAGATAGCCCCCTGGCCATATCCAGAAGGGGCTTAAAATAATAAAATAAAAAGAAACAAACTAAAAGATAAAAGATCCAATGAGTTTGTAGAATATAAAATAATAAAATAGAAAATGTGAAAGATAAAATAAAAAAATATAAAACAATTTTTGAGATATTATTTTTCAACCATAATGGGACAACAAAATATTTCTACCATAAAAGGGACATTTCTTCCATAAAGGGACTTAATTCTACCATTAAGGGACAAACACTCTTAAATCAGACTAATCAGTGAAATAAGGAAAAATAGCTACTAGTTAATATGATTTTCTCCACAAAGTGGAAATATAATGATAAAAAGATAATATTTTTAATATAGATGAATGATGAGAGCATAATAATGCACCTCACATTCCAACAAGGTGATTGTTACAATTTATCCGGTCTCACAGGTTTTGATCATAAAATCTAAGCATTATAAATGTAAAATAATAATAATAATATATAAAAGAATGTATTGAAGTTTTCAGAAATGTAATATGTCTGCAGGCTGACATGATGCATCAGGATGTGTTTCTTGATAAATCAAAACCTGGCAAAATGGAAATTTTTTGCCATGTTGCCTTTTTTTGCTGGGGAGGGAAGGGGCCCCTCCCCTCATGGAGGTAGCCATTTGAACAGCCTTGTCAAGACGGTTCAAATGGTGCCATCCAGCCTCAAATTTGAATAGATTTGAGGATGGATGGGCTTGTCAAGTCCTGAATTGGACTTGACAAGCCTGCACGGCAATCAACATTACTGTTCATATCCTGAAACCTGTCAGGCACTGTGATGCCAGGGACTGAATACCCTTTAGCTACAAAAGCTTCAAATTAATGGGAAATAGTCTGAGGACTATTTTTACCGTTGGTTTGGTATAAAAATTAACAGAGGGGCCAGCTAAGCTGGGGTTGTTTAACCCTCTGATTAATTTAGGGGCCAGGAACAGGTTCCTGGGTTAGTTTAACCCTTTAAAGTTTTGATCCAACTTGGATCTGGGGCCTGATAAAATATCAGGGGTGGTTAAACCCAGATTTACCAAAAAGTGGTATGAAGAAGAGAGGGTTCCTGGGTCAACCCTATTGGCCCAGTGACTTACCTGATAGAGGGGACGTCTCAGAGGAGTTCTGAAGGGGATCCTGGTGGCGTGGGTGAGAGGGGTAGGCGCTGTAGGAGTTCTGAAGGGCATCCTAGGGCGCAGGTGAGAGGAGATCTGGTATCTTTGATGCTAAAAAGTGACTGAGTACGTAGTAACCGTGTATAGCTTGTTGGAATCTTGATGACTTAAACTTAAATATTCTAATCTACTATTTCTATTCTATTAACATCTATAAATAACTATTACTCAAACTTACTAAAACATACTAAAACTATTGACTGTTCTCTCAAAACTACTAACTCAATAACTAATGTTACTTCTCCATTAGTTATTAACTCTATTATACTACTCTTAGCTGATGTCAATTCTCCTTCAGCTATTTAAATACTATTCTATTCTGCTATGATTATTCTATTTGACTACTACTATTTATTTTATACTTAAAATTCTTTATTAACTTTTCTTCTACTCACTATTCTAAATCTCAAAACTTTTATTTCTTTCTTTTCTTCAAAACTGGTTTTCATCTTTTTGTATTTAAGAGATTTCAGGTTTTTTGAAATATTTTTAGTTTCTGAAAAAGGACTAGCATCTAAAGAAAGATGTCAACAACATATTTTTAAATAAAATTGAGTGATAAAAGAAATAACCAACAAGTTGTTTTAAGATATTTTTATGAAAATGAATTGAGAGACAAGATATATATTTTTGATAACTATTCTGGCTGAGGACTGTTTGAGTAAAAATATTAGTGAATTGATTCTTTTAGATTGAAAACAAGTTTTCTAATTCTCACCAAGGAACAGGAAGATAGAGTTTGAAATTAATAAAATGAAAGATTGAAAAGATTGATTTGATCTGGTTTAGGTGAGTTGAATTGAGTTGAGTTGAGTTGAATTGAGCTGAGTTGGTTTGATTTGAGTGTGAGGAATAAGAATGAGATAAATGAGATTTGATGATAAAAAAAATAAAAAAATGAAAAGAAAAAGAAAAGAAAAAGGAAACATTGGGTCGAGTGATTTTTCCTTGTGACATTGGGGTGACATTTGATTAAACTTGAATTGAATTAATTTGAGGTATGAAACTCTGAATTCTAACAGTATTTACTTTGATTATGTAAGCAGGACCTATAAATAGGCCTGCTCAACTATTGAAATAAACTCATCTAGTCAATACTCTTTAAAATCTTTCTTCTTATTCACTCGCCTAGTTAGCTCAGTCAGAGAGCTTTCAGCTTTTTCCTCTGTTTTTTGAGCCCAAAAATCATCATAGCTGTGTAAAGATGAAGATGGGGATTTGAAATAAGGATGAGAGGCCTCCTGATATTATATTTTTAATCCCTGGGGCATACAGGATAACCACAAGTTGGCAGGAATTGGGGTTATCACGTTTTGAGTGCTTTTTCCTATGTCCCTGTATTCTTTATTCATTACTCAAAGGTCCAGACCAGTAAGAGATATTTTTCCCGTGTTTTTTAACCTCTAAGGTCCTTGGGATTAATTTTGTATCCTTGGGGTGTTACTGGTTTGGCCAGGATAAATTCTAGAAGGTAGCCTGTATTGCTACTATTGCAATACAGCTTGTTTCTTTTGTACTAAGTGTTTGATCATGCTTTTGACCTTTTATTTGACCTTTTTAACTGGAGTGGTTAGTTTACCGTGTGAAAATGTGCTGATAATTATTTGAGGTGCTCTGGAGTCATTTTGAATGATACAGATACTCCACAAACTTGTGCTATAGCTGTCTTGCGGCTTTGTGCACCGTGTGCTTTCCTTCTTAACTCATGTTTGGTCAAGCCCCTAGTGTATGTAACATACAGGGGGCTTCCATTGTAGCTCCTTAACTGTTTTTAATTTTTGGTTGTGTAATTTTAGTGCAATGTAACAAGACATATGTAAATGGCCTGGATTTAGCAGTATTCTTGTTTCTCATTAACTGTATGGTCCTAACTTCTAAAATAAGCATAAATCCGTTATTTTGCATACATTTTTGACTTAGTCCATAGTATACCTCACACACATACATTGCCATAACACATGTAGATAGTTATCTACATATGAACACGGTTAAAACTGGTGTTATTCTAGTTTCTGCCCAGTTATGGCAAAAAGGGTTAAGGGGTAGGAATTTGGGGGTACACCCAGTGAGTGAACCTAGGTTATTTTGCATGGGGAACAAATTTATGTAATACTATTCTTATTATTCCTACTCCTTAATATGGTTTTCACTATTTTGTTATTATTTATTAATATCTTTAGTTATTAAAATATTATAGAACTATTTCTGCTATTTGTTAGTTGGCTCTAACATAGTAGCCAGCTGAAAAAACCTTAATTTAGTTTTGAGGGTTTACACAGAAATTGTGATTGCGGTGCAGGCTTGTCAAGTCCACTTCAGGACTTGACAAGCCCACCCATCCTCAAATCCATTAGGATTTGAGAATGAATGGCACCATTCAAACCGTCTCACAAGACAGTTCAAAGGGAGCCCTCCCCTTCAAAAAAGGCAACATGGCAAAAATTTCCATGTTGCCGGGTTTTGCTTCATCAAGAAACACCCCCTGATGCATTAGGAGGTGTTTTTACCCTTCAGTCTTGGGGAATCCAAGACTGAAGGGTACCATTTGAAAAGCCTTAAAAAGACGGTTTGAACAGTGTAGTTCACATGGGAGGGCCTTCATTCCCTGCCTCTCAAAAACTGAAAAGAAAATAAAATGATAAAAGAATAAAATAAAATAAAATGAAAGAAAAAGGGAAAAAAAGCTCTGTCCTACCACAATCTCAAACTCTAAAAAGTCATATCACCACTTACCAGTTCACCACTCTTCATCAAAACATCATTTTAATTTCCATCAAATCACCAAACCACCCAACCTTCTTCCAAAAATCCCTTCACCCCCTTCACTTCAAAAAAAAAAAAAATTTAATCAAAATTACAGCAAGAGCTTTTCTTTTTTATTTTCTTTCCTCAATCCAACATGGATTCTTCCATGTTGGATGTTTCCTCTTCTTTAAAACCTTCTAAATCTACTCCGCAAAATAAAAATAATCAAGAAATAAACAATAATAATAATAGTATGAATATTGATACAATTGAAACTCAAGTAGGAAAACCACTTTCTAGCAGTGAACTTCTTTTATCCATGGCCAAGAAGACAAAAGGTGGCTTTATTATTTCTCATGAAGATTAATCTAAACTTAGTAAAGTCTTAGAAAATGAACATTATTATTTATTTAATATTCAAAAACAAATGAGAATTTTTAAA
>JNCO01010429.1:0-10108 GCA_000785685.1 Uromyces viciae-fabae
CACTGACGTGGAATCAGGTCAATTTTTTTTTATATTTTTTTTCCAAACAATTGATTGTTTAGTTGTTAACTTTGACATGTCCACAGTGAAATAATTAATTGTTTTAAAAAAAAATGGCGGATTTGAAATGGCGAATTTGGTTGAAATCCGCCATTAATTTTGCGGATTTCAAACTAACTTTGATACCCCCTAATATCGTAATTTTAATGCCCCTGGAAATGTTGTTTTTAATTTCTAAAGCAGAAAGATAAAAGACAAATAAAAAAATAAAAAACAAAGCTGCAATTCTGTTCATGCCTTTTGGTATTTATTATTATCTTTCTTTTTTGTTTTTATTTTATGTTTATTCTTATCTTTATTCTATTCTGATCTTTATTTTTTATTGATCTTTTATTTATCTTTTTGTTTTTTAGCCACCACAGGGCAATCAATCCCAATTGCTGTGTAGTGGCTAAAACTTGAATTATTTGAAGTTTTAGCCAAAACACATCAATTGCTGTGAAATGGCAAAAAAAAAAATCCATTCACATGGCAATTTTTATGTATTCAAAATAAAAAAAATGTGCATTGCCATGTTTTGGCAAGTTTTTTGCTGTGAATAAACCAGGGGCCATCCTTTTTGTCTTGCTAAAAATAAAGAAACTCTTCACAACTACATGTGAGAAGTTTTTTTGCCAAAACTACACATGACACAAAGAGACAAAGCTAAGTAAAATATTCCACAACTACACATTTATTAAAATATTCCACAACCACCCATGAGTCAAATAAACTAAACTAGTTAAAATAATCCACAACTACACATTAATAATCTAGATTAAACCCATAGAAAGCTACACACCTATGACAATAATTGCTTAAAACTTGATGTAAATATAGGAATATTTTTGATTTTATTCTATTATATCAAAAAAGAAATGAATAGTGAAAGGAATGAAGGATGAGAGTGGAGATAAAAGCCTAGAAGTTTAAAACTGCCTTAAGGCATAAAATATTTTCATTTTTTTTATTTTTTATATTTTTGTTGTTTTATTAAAAACTTGTATCTAATGATGTTTAATTCTATCTTGAGAAAACTATTAAATTTTTTACTTCTTATAACTAGCCAGATATTTTTTAAATTTTTCTCTCATTTATTGAGATTTTAGATCAATCCTGATTTTGGTTTTTTTTTTCAGCTCATTGGCCATTGGTTGAAAGCTGTTAAATCTTTGAAAATGGGGGCCTTCTAATAAAGTTTTCATTCTTGTATCCAAAACAAGCATTCCAGGTATCATTCACTTTGATCGAAATAATTAGGATCAAATAGTCTTTCTTCTTTAGTTGACCGTATTTTGATGCAGTCAAAGTCTTGAATGATTGCCATTATTGGGGTTTTCCTGTGAAGTTGAGGTTTGGTTTTGTGATTTCTGTTATGGGGAGGTTTCCTTTTATGGAATGATAGGGTTTCAATAAGTGGAAATGATATCAAAGATGTGAGGAAGAAATGATGTTTGTCTTTTAGTGCAGAAGAATGAACACATCTCTGAGAAGTTTCAGAAAAAGTATATCTTTAGTGAAAAATTGACTTTATTTTACGCTAAAAGTTAAAATGAATCAAGGGGACTGGGTTTTGCACCACCCAAAAACTTCCTGGTACCACCTTTTGACTTCAGGAGGATGTCAAGTATTTTCAATTTTTATAAATATTTCTAAAAAATACTTCTAAGGGTCCTAAAAACTAATTTTTTTTGACAAAATCCTGAGCCCCCCTGCCACATAATTTGAGATTTTGAGCTCAAAAAAAAACATTAAAGTACTGCTTATTTAGGGAGTACAGTAAATCAAAAAAATAATAAAAAAAATTGTTAATATGGGAAATATGGGCTAAAAAATTTACCACATGTAAATATTTCCCCACTATTAAAATTTGGGATAAAATTTTTATCCACAAGGAAGCCAAAAAAGTTGATTTTACATTTGCTTTTTCAAACTTTTGATAAATGCACCTGTTTTTGCAAAAGCAATTTTTTTGCTTCCCTGTGGATCAAAATTTTATCCCACATTCCAATAGTGTGGAAATACATGTGATAAAATTTTTAGCCTATATTTCCCGCATTAACTATTTTTTTGATTTACTGTACTCCCTAAAGAGCAACGGTGGGCCAGCTATGCTTCTTGTAGCGCATAGCGTAGCGTAGCGTAGCTTATTAAGCCACACTACAAAAGCGCTACTGTGTGGGGTTTTTTTTTTTTGCAACTAATGCTACTTTTTTTTTCCAAAAAAAAATAATAATTTAGTGTAGCATAGCGTACTGTAGATGCCCCAAAATAAAGTTAACACTACCAAGATCTCCTGTAATCTGTAGCATAGCAGTGTTATTTTTTGAAAACAATACACTACAGTAAAGTGTAGCTCAAGCCATTGCTACACTACATGTGAGGATAGACCTGTTTGTCTTTTCAAGCACTACACTTCAATTTAGTAGCACAAGCAACCAATGTAGCATATCATGTGGTTTTTACAGCTTAAGAATTCTTCATTTAACTTGTATTTTTTCCAAAAAACAGAAAAAGAAAACTTTTGACAAATGATAAAACTTGATGAATAAAAAACAAGACTCAGCAAACAAAACAAAAAAAAATGATTTGGAATCAACAACCTTTTCTGGAAATAAAGCATTGAAACTTTTTTTTGGAAAGAACAAGTTGAAACTTTTTCTTTTGAACAAAACAGAAAAAAAAACCTGTGAAAAAAAATAAAACTTCATGAAAAAAAAAGCTTATAAGAATAAAAACAAAAAAAATATATATTTAAAACAATCACCCTGATAGCCTTTGAAGGTGATAAAATTAATGAGGCCATTTTATTTTTTCTTAGAAATTCTTGAGTGTTGATATTAAATCAATTGAACTTAGAAGGATTTGATAGATTTAGTGCAATAAGTTTTGAACTACTGGACCAATTTTGTTACAACTTAGTGAAAATAAAAGCTGAGATTTTTCTCCAAAAATTTCTTGGTAATGGGTTTGTCCAAAAGTCTCTTGTTCAGGAGATCAATTTGACTGAAGTTGAGTGAGCCAGTATGTGCTGATTTGGATGATCCTAAAGAAAATTTAACGAATCAAAAGCAGCTGTTCAAGGCTGTTGGTTTAATAGAAAGTATTTGCATGACCAATGGCGCAATTCAAGTGAAATGGGTCCAATATTGAACCTTTATTCATCATACTGTCAAAGGAATTCATATGTGTAATGATTCAAAAAAATCTATGGAACACTTTTGGTTCAAGAGAAAGAGTTTGAAGAACCAATGACACAATTCAAGTGAAATGGGTCCAAAATTGAACCTCTTTTCATCATTTTGTCAAAGGAATCACTCATGGTAGTCATGAAAAAGGATCAAATAAATAAAAAATAAAAAAAAGAACTTGTCATTAATGTTAATGGCTAACTTGAAAAAAAAATAAAGAAAAAAGGGAGATCTGACTAGGTGTACCATGTTTGTGGGTTAGAGCTTCTTTTATATTTTTGGGCGTCTAGCGGTTGCCTTTTTTTCTTTTTCTTTTTTTTTTCTTTTTGTTTTTTTTTTTGTTAGAGCTTCTTTTATATTTTTGGGTGTCTAGCTGTTGCTTTTTTTTTCTTCTTTTTCTTTTTGTTTTCTTTTTGTTTTTTCTTTTTCTTTTTTTGTTTCTTTTGGTGGGTTAGTTGAGCCATTTTTTTCTTTGTTTATCACTTTATTTATTTTTTGGTTGAATTGTGGGTGAATTTAACCTTTTTTTCTCTTTTCTTTTTTCATCTTTTTTTAAGGGGATTGTTTTTGGCACCACCCAAAACCTGTTGTGCACCCCCTTTTGATGTCAGGAGGCCATCAGGCCTTTTTTAAATTTTTTAAATATTTTTTGAAAATACTTCTTGGTGTACTAAAGCTACCAAAGTTTTCTTGCCAGCATCCTGAACCCCTCTCCTTTATATTCTGAGCTTTTTAGCTCCAAAAACAATTATGAAGTACTCCATATTTAGGGAGTACACAAAATCAAATAAAAAATAAAAGAAAATGGGTTCATGCGGGAAATATGGCCTAAAAATTTTATCAAATGGATTATAGCCCTATTGCAATATGGGATAAAAATATTTTCCACGGGGAAGCAAAAAAAGTAGGTTTTACGTTTACTTTTGCAAAAATGGGTGCATGTACCCAAACTTTGCAAAAGTAAATGTAAAACCTACTTTTTTTTCTTCCCTGTGGAAAATCCTTTTATCCCATATTCCAATCAAGTTGAAATACATGTGATGAAATTTTTAGGCCATATTTCCCACATTAACCATTTTTATGTATTTTTTATTTGATTTTGTGTACTCCCTAAATATGGAGTACTTCAAATTTGTTTTTGGACTAAAAAAAGCTCAGCATGTAAAGGGGGGGGGTTCAAGATGCCGGAAAAAACTTTTGGTAGTTTTAGGACAGTTAGAAGTATTTTTAAAATATATTTGAGAAAATTCAAAAATGTGCAATGGCCTCCTCACCTCAAAAGGGGGTGTGCAACAGGTTTTGGGCAGTGCAAATTTTTTTTTTCCCTTTTTTTTTTTTTTGATGAAACTGGAGTGAGTTTTTTTTTTCTTTGTGGTTGAAACCCGTAGTGTAGCTACACCTGTAGCGTACTGTAACGTAGCTGAAGACCAACTACGCTACCAGGCAGAAAGTCTTCTGTTAGTTGCACCCAAGTTACGCTACAAGCTTTTGTAACTTTGAAAATTTGACAACTAATGCTACAGGTACCCAAAAAAAAAAAACTTTTATGCTACATGGTAGCATAGTGCAAGTACAAATTGAGGTAACACTACACACTGCTAACTTAGAAAAATGACCACTATGCCACATGTTTTTGGTCAAAAAGTGTAGTGTAGCGGCCCCCTGTTGTAAATAAGGAGTATTTCAATGTTTTTTTGTGTGCTAAAAATCTCAGAATATGTGGCAGGAGGGCTCAGGAGGTTGTCAAAAAAATTTTGTAATTTTAGGGCCCTTAGAAATATTTTTTAAAAAATTAAAAATTGAAAATACTCAACATCCTCCTGACGTCAAAAGGTGGTGCCAGGAAGTTTTTGGGTGGTGCAAAAACCAGTCCCTTAAATCAAAGGAGAATACAAAATAACAAGTAAGAAATAAAAAAATGGATATTTTTTTTGATTCCTCCTTGCTTATTCTGTTTTTGTATTGAAATTTCAATCCTCTTTTAATGTGTCTGTTGCAAGTGAAAGTCTCAATTACAATACTTAATTTATTTCTCAAGTCAGTTTCATCAACTAGTTTAAAATAAGTAAAAATCAGTTAGTCCAGTAATATGTTAGTTACATATTGATGCTAAACAGTTATATATTATGTTAGTTACATAAAATAGATTAGTCAGTTAAATGAGATAGTTTCTCATTAAGTCTTCTAGTTGAAGTAAAACTCAGTCTTCTAGTTGAAGTAAAATTTAGTCTTCTAGTTGAAGTAAAAGTTAGTCTTCTAGTTGAAGTAAAATAAGTCCTTCTTATCAAAGTAAAAGTAGTTCTTCTAAGTTGAAGTAAAAGTATTAGTGGTAAAATAATCATATTGAATAGATTCATTATTGTAAATACAAGTTTAGTTTTATTAAATATTGAAATAAAATTATTGATTTCAAAAACTCTTTTCCCTTTTTTTATTTCTTGAGTCAATCCAGGTGTGACGCTTGTCCTTATTTTGCTATAAAAATTGCTTAGCTGTTGCTCTAACCCAGCTAGCAGAGCCTTCAGCTATTTGTATTAATTTTTCTCCAAATTTTCTCACCTTATTAAGTCAAAAAATCAACATTTTGACATCTATATTTCATTTGGTTGTTTTATTTTCTTTTTTTTATCCATTTTCTTTTTGATTTCCTTGTTCTTGTATTTCTTAGCTACTTTTCATTCTTCTTCCCTTTTTCCTTGTCTTTCTTTCTCTTTTTTCTATTTGATTTGTCTAGTATTCTTTTTTCTTTCTTCCTCTTCCTCTTCCTCTTCCTCTTTCTATTTTTTTCTTCTTCCCTTTTTTTCCCTTTTTGATCTTCTTAGTTCTCTGTTTTCAATTTACTCTTTTCTCCTTTGCCATTTTCTTTTTCTTTTGTTTCTTGAATGTTGGATGCTTACTCCCCTTCTTGATTCTCCCACAATGCACCACCTTCAAAAAACTTGATAGAAAACTTACCATCACCTTTCTCATGGTGGTTTTGTTGCTCATTCAGCCTGATTTCAAAGCTTATGCATGCCTGATCTGGTTGCATAAAATCAGCAAGTGTTGAGCAGTCATCTCTACAAAACCACCCTGGGGTTTTCGTGATGCCTGCGCCCTAAAATCCCATCGTCAGATAACCCCGGGTGTTGGTGTACGGAGCGCGGTGCTCAAAGTTTGCCCCTATCTCCATACCCCGCAAGAATCTTCCTCCGGTTTCGAATCTCCATTTAATCTTGTTAAGTTCCGGATTTCCACTTCTCGTAATCCCAACGAGTTGCCATTTTTCGACGATTTACTATTACCCTGTCGGAAGTTCTTATCAGAAAACATCGCGCTAGAAATTTCGATATTTGTCTCAATTGCCTAGGTTAAAATTGTGGCAAGAGTCTGAGCTCTAGCAACGCATTGAATGCGAAGCTTATCGTCAATCAATGTTCCTCAGTAGACTTAATCATCTTAGATTAATCCCGAAACTAAAATATTTTTTTCCTTGCCAATTACCCACAACACAGCGAGTTCGTCAGTCAATTGAAAAGTCCTCTGGTCGAGTCCATTAACCCTAGAGCCTTACAGTGCTGATAGGTAGTCTGGACGCTAGAGCCAATAGCGATCACAGATCACAGCTCGAATCACAACAACTTGCAAAGCTGTGATTGATTTCGGCCTAGAAGTGTGACACACTCGGTGGCATCACTATCTTTTTGAACGGCCTTTGAGTCGCGTTCATGAAAGCAAAACTTGTTTCACTTTCGTAGTTCAAATCAACACATGAACAGCACTTCTCCCTCAGGCTACAGATGCACCCATTGCCAACTGATGCCTAGTCTCACTCACCGTATACCACTCTACGCCAGTGGAAGGATAGCTTTTTTGGGATGTGTCTATATAACATGAACTATTCCGAGCATGAGCCCACGCCCCAACACACAGAAGCCAGCAAAACCTTCAGATAGAAAGAGTACCTCTTTACTTCACTCACCAGAAACCTTCTCCTCTCACTCACTCTAACAAACACCAATGGATCGATCAATTGTCCTTGTAATGTGCTCGTGGATTTTCATTTATGTCCGGTGTGTAAGCCTGGCTGCGATCAATCTCGCAAGCGACTCTAAAGGTCAATTCGCACTCTTGGGACCGGAGAAGCCCATCGGAGTTTTGTTTGGTGCCGATAACACCGTAGTTGAGCCTATAGGCCGCCTTGATCATTTTTTTATTTTTTATTTTTTTTCAAAAAAATACCATAATGTAAAAAGAGGCTGGCTCCACCAATTGGTGAGCCAGCCGTGTGAGTTTGCGGTAGGCCGGCGCGGAGGTCGCGCCGGCCCGTTCTACCGATAGGTAGGTCGGCCCCGCGTGCAGCATTTTTGCTGCACGTGAGGGCCGGCTGGCCCATTCCCACCATCTGGTAAGCCATAGGATGGCCTACCAGATGGTGGAAGAGGGTGGCATTGCGCCAGCCCGTCCGATTGGCCAACCTCACCGCGGGAGGTGGCCAATCCACGTAACGCAGTACGTCGCGCGGGCCACCCCGCGGGCCCGACGGTACACAAGTTGGCAAAATGGAGCCGCTGTGTACGGAGAACGTCCCCCCCGACGCCCCGGTCTTGACCGGTCTCTGTTCGAGTGGCTTAGTTAAGCTAGAGCTTAAAAAATATCAATTTACTGATAAACAACCGCCTGTGGACGTCGGTTGAGTACATCGAGGATCTCCCCCGAATGAAGCCTACTCGAAACACTCCGACTTTATCCATTGAAGGCCTTCAATCGGGACAACGACATCATCACCAACTGAGCTGATCATTCAACGTCATGTCTTCAATCCGCCCTCTTTCTCGTCGCTTGGTCTTTAAAACTTCATGTCTTCAATCCGCCCTCTTTCTCGTCGCTTGGTCTTTAAAACTCAATCACTCCGACCCCTTGCTGTATCCAGGTAAGTCAACCTGCTTTCAATTTTTATATAATTTCAAAATTTAATATGAGGCATTCTTTCCAAGCGCAGCATCCGACAAAATTCAACCACCACAGGTGCGTAAAATTCATCTTGTAATTTTTTCAATTCCCTCAAATTTATAAAAAAAAATGCACAAATTTGTTCTGACTTTGATGAATTAAATTTTTATGCTTTTTATTTATGTGTTTATTGCTATAATGATTATTTTGTTTGTGTGGACACATCAGCCGAGCCGAAAGCTAAAGCCAATGCATTTATAGATGCTCTCCCCGGTAACAGCGCGATTTCCAAGACGGGTTGGTTGACTTTAGGAGCTAGTTTGACCGGATACGCTGTTTCCAATGAGCTATACGTGGTCAATGAAGAATCAGTAATTTTAGCTGGATTCGTTATGATGGTCGGATATTTAAGCACACTCTTAAAGGCTCCTTACACTCAATGGGCTGATGCAATTATCGAAGCAAGTAGTTTCTTTCTTAAAGCTGGAACTAAACACCGAAATTTTAGCCTCCACCTCTTCCCGATGCCACCGGAGCTATATTTTTGATTATCATCAAATTCTTATCACTCTACATGATTGTGCAAGATGTCGTCATCAGGATCGATCTTTTGTTATAATTTTTTTTTAGAGGAAGAATACTTACTGATCGACCATCGTGGTAACTTTTTTATGACGTTTAGAAACAAAAAAGTATTCTGAATGCCTCTAGGGCAGAACACACTAATGCAGTAAAGGATCGGATCGCCTCAGTGAGTGAAATGATGACGTTTAGAAACAAAAAAGTATTCTGAATGCCTCTAGGGCAGAACACACTAATGCAGTAAAGGATCGGATCGCCTCAGTGAGTGAAATGAAGGACGTGGTTCCAGTGACCAAATCTCTTTTCGAAATGTCGCGAGTAAGTTCAAATTTCACCTATTTTCTTGCCGTCGAGTCCCATCGTTGAATGTTATTATTATTTTAATTCTTGAATAAAATGGTAATAAGGATACGGTCTTGCCGTCGAGTCCCATCGTTGAATGTTATTATTATTTTAATTCTTGAATAAAATGGTAATAAGGATACGGCTATTACCGAACATGAAATTTACAAATTGAAGCAAAAGTTGGCGGTAAGGGATGAAATTAAATCGATTTTAGACGGCTGGGTCCGAGTTGAAACTCAAGCTAGAGAAGCTGAACAAACTGAATTAGTTAAACAAGTCGTCAGTAATGTTCAGAAGCAGTTGGAAGATCCTAAACTTCAAAAAGAAATTATCTTGAACAGCATTGCTCAAATCGAAAGTAAGTGAATCACCTATTCATTTTTTTTTTTGCATCTTGGGATCGATTGGATTTCTATACAAACCTAAACTGATTCATACTATTACACCCTAAAGCATTGATCAAAGACAAAAAAATCTAGAGTTTGGTTTTAGTTAGAAGACTCAAGTTTTCGTTCTTTTCATCTCTGCTTTGTGTTTTCATCTTGACCCAAGCCTGTTGTCCTGATCAAGTCGATTCTTCACGTGTTATCCATCAACTCTCATCTCATTGAAAGGCTTGTGTATGAATTTCTTCGCAAGGGAATAAGATGCAAAGTAGTTCAATATATAAATATATATATTTCAAGTTTTCCTACATTTTATGAGTGTCTAAATTACCGTTGATTCGCCAAGTCGTTAAATGAGTACCTGATGGTTTCTTTTGCCTGATATTGCTTGAATAAATTTACAATGCCCTGTTTTTTGACTGATTCAACCTCTTTCTTGATTCTTTTTTTGGTGGATAAGAATGGGATCATGCTAGGTAGTGCTGTCTCAAATCATTTGATCCATGTCATAGTTTTAAGTGGTACATGCAATCTCAGCAGAAATTAATCACATGTATAAGGAAAATAATATTCCCTGAAAGCCACCCAAAATGAACAATCAGAACTAGCAAGTCAACATAAGAATATGTAGGT
>JNCO01010430.1:0-10107 GCA_000785685.1 Uromyces viciae-fabae
GACTTGTGTACATAGTGTCACGGCCATAAAGGGCAATAGAGACACTACGTAAAAAGCATTAACCCGCTCACAGTATCCACAATGTTCCACATAGTCTTTGGAATTTTAGCAGGAATAGAATAACAGAGGATATTTTCAGGTACACCAAGATCCATAAGAGAAACTTCATTGAGTATTTTTCTACAGTTACTGATATAAGTGTCCAGGCTTCCAGTCCATTCCATTCTCATGAATTCAAGCCAAACCCTTGCTTTGTTGTTGTAAGATTGAGAGGCATATCTATTCATAACACTAAGCCATAATTTATTAGGATTTTTAGAGTTGTCTAAAGTAACTACTGTGTCAAAAGCTTCAGGACTTAAGTGATTCATTAAAATAAGACAAGCTTCAGTTTTCTTTGATCTAGCAGTATTAGCAGCAGCACCAGTGAGTTCTGTATCTTCTGCTTCTAAACAATGTTTCAATAAGTTCTTGTGTTGTAAAAATATTTCAATTCTAAAGAACCATTGTTGGAAGTTGTCCCCAGTGAGAGGGGGAATTGCTTTGCTTACAAGCTCTGAGTCAGTCATTTAGAGGTAAGTCTGTTCTTGTAGTCTAGAGTTATGTATGTTGTACGTCGGATATCTGTCCTTGATCTGAGTGTCCAGGAAGAGACTCTATCGCGAGGATCTATTCAAAATTTAGTCCACGAGTCGGAATTGAAGTCGTTACACAGAAAGGATAAACACGGTTCCGTCGGCTTAAAGATAGGCTATACCAATAGACTCAAGCGATATAAGTGGTATCAATATCCAATAGAATTTAACCGATAAAGTTTCCGAAAACGATAGTCAAGACTGTAAATCTAATAACTTGGAAACTTTAGGACAGATTCTAATATAACTAAGATAGACCGATTTTTAGACTGATAATGATTTTTTAAGACTGAAAAATAAAAAACAAGGATTATGATTATTTTGATCCAATGTATGGACTGATGCTAGCTTTTGCTTTTATTCTGATTAAGACAGTGTCTTGAATCCAGAACTCTTTCACTCTTTTCTTCTTGATTTTGATCTTGTTGTTTTTTTAAGAAGATGAGTAAAAAAAATAAATTGAAAAAAATTTTTAAGTATGATTAAACCTGAATTTTCAAAGTTAGACCCCCTGGCTGAGATTAGTCTTGAATGTTGACACATTGCATATGTGCCACTGGGGATGAGAATCTTCTTCTTTGAAAGGAATATTTTTCACTTGTGCTTCTCTGATCTTGTGCACACAAGGAATACCCATGAAATTTGAATAAGAACAATTAATACAAGCAGTAGTTTTTTCACTAGAAATATGGGAAGCATGGCAGATTTTAAGGGCATAATGAGTGATTTGATATTTCAGAGAGGAAACTGAAGGAGGTAAACCAGTGAGTTCTTTTTGGGTGTTCTGACTGGATTGTATTTTGATTTCATGAGTTTGAATTGAGATGGCCTTGTAAATGTGGCTAAGAACTGCTGAAAAAGAGCCAGTGGAGCTATGGAGGAATCTTTTGATGTAAGCATGTAATCCTTCAACTCTTGATGTGTTAGTGTTTCCAAAGTGATAATTCTTGTTGATGTAGCATGCAACAAAATGCTGTTTTAAACGGATCCAGTTGTTGATGATGTAATCAGAAGTAGGGGGATTCCAATGTTGAGTTATTTGAGTGAAATTAGAATGATCAACAGAAATTGAAGCAGATTTAACAAGAAAATTCCAATATTTGAGAAAAATTGACCAGCTTTCTTCAGACTTGAAGGATTTTCTACAATTGGTTGTGATATTTTTAGAAATGTGCCATGTACAGAGAATTTGATAACAAGAGGTGAATACTTCAGATATTGCATTGATGAGAGCTTGTTCTTTATCAGTGACAATTACAGAAGGATAAATGTTGTTCAAAGTTGTTGATAATTCATTTCAAGCCCAGGCATAATCATTTTCTTTTTCTTGAGAGAGGAAACAGAAAGCAACAGAAAAGTTTTGATTTGAACCATTGATACCAGCAATGTGAAGAAGGGGCATTTTGAATTTTTTTGTTTTGTATGTGCAATCAAGAAAAAAATTTGTTGAATATCTTCTGGCAAGTGATAAGGATTCAGGATGAGCAAAGAAAAGAGAATTGACAGATGAATCTGGATTAAGATTTTGAGAAGTGCATCAATTGGATTCCTTCCTTCAAGATGATTAATTCTGAAAAAGTTTTGATGATTGTAAAGAGTGTTCAAGCTGGAATTGATGGGATTTGAGGCTTCAGACATCAGAGTAGTTTTAATTTGAAGTGGCTTGAGACCAGCATTAGACAATCTTTCAACTAGAGCTTTGTCTTCAGGGGGAAGTCTTCTATGAACTGAATGTGTTGATGGATCATTTGAGGCTGAATGATTATGCTCAGTGTGTTTGATGACAATTTTCCATTGGCCCGCCTTTTTATAAAAACTACCAGTAAATTTAAATGGACAATTTATCTTCTTTGTTTGACCTAGCTTATCATTTTCAGTCATTTTAGCCTTCCCAGAACGTGTCTGAATTCAAGCTACTCAAGATTTTATTTATTTTAGCCAGAGGGCTTAATTTTGAATATTCTGGGTCAAACTCTACTGAGAAATTTTTTTTTCTCATTTTTATTTTTTATCTTCTCAAATCAACTCAGACCAAGTCCAAGAAGACAAGCAAGATCAAGAGTCCTGAATATAAGACACTGGTATTTCAATCATCTTATCTTAATCAAGCTCATACTTTCAAGACACATCACTTAAACTTTCATTTTATTTTTATTTTTATTTTTTTTTCTTTATTTTTTTTTCAGTCTATTTCAGAAATTTAAAAAAACAAAACAACTTCAGCACCAGTCCATACATTGGATCAAATTCATTCAAACCATTGGTATTTATTTTTAAAACATTAACTACTTAAAATCAACTCATCATTTTATTTTTATTTTTTATTTTTTATTTATTTCATTTTGAGTTCAGTCACAAAAATCAACAGAGGATTTTATTTTATTTTATTATTTTTCTTCTATCAGAACTTGTCCTTTAAGTATTAAATATTCTCATCATCTCTTATTTCTTACTCTATTTTATTTTTTATTATCATTTTTCGTTTTGTTTATTTTGGCTGAAATACATCCCTTTAGTTTCCACTTCATCAGATTTACAGTCTCGGCTATCGATTTGGAGACTTACACGTATAAGGGATCTCAAACATATATCAATATTATATCTGATTAGTCTATCGGTCTAAGAACCTCGTAATCAATCGATCTCTAATCTTGTTAATCCTTTCCACACAACGACTTCTAATCCCACTTGTTGAAAAAAATTTTGATCTCCAAACCTAGATAGAGTCTCTTCCTGGAAACCTGTAACAAGGACAAGCTTCTGACGTCCAAGAATTTAGATACATCTAGACTACATCAATTAGACCCTCCTCCTCTACACAAAAATGACTGACTCTGAACACATCAACAAGGCCATTCCTCCTCTTAATGGTGAAAACTTTCAGCAATGGTTCTTTAGAATGGAAATATGTTTACAACACAAAAATTTACTTAAATATTGTTTAGAAGCAGATGAACAAGTACTCACTGGAGCTGCTGCCAATAATGCTAAAGCAAAGAAAACTGAAGCCTGCTTAATCTTAATTAATCACCTCAGTCCTGAAGCTTTTGATGCTGTAGTTAACTTAGACGACTCCAAGGACCCAAATAAGTTGTGGTTAAGTATAATGAATAGATATGCTTCTCAGTCCTACAACAATAAAGCAAGAGTATGGCTTAAATTTATGAGAATGGAATGGACTGGTAGCCTTGACACTTATATTAACAACTGCAGAAAAATTCTTAATGAAGTCTCTCTTATGGATCCTGGTGTGCCTGAAAATATTCTCTGCTACTCTATTCTAGCTAAGCTCCCCAGAACTATGTGGAACATTGTGGACTCCATGGTGTTAAATGAAGAACTTGTCTCTTACCCAGAAACTACATTGACTAAGCTCCAAGAATTTGTGTATGCTGAAGAAGCCAGAAATGAAATTGTTAAGACTCACACTAAAGACAATAATGAAACTGTTACTGCACTATATCAGGATGGAAACAATCAGAAAATATATTTTAGACCTAGAAATCCAAATAGCTGTAGTAATGGCAAGCATAATCCAGCAGCACAACCCTCTGAAGACAAATGTTGGATGTTACATCCTGAGCTCAGACCAAAGCATAATACTCAGACTCATAATACTGAAGCTCAACCAACTCAAAATTCAATCAATCCTTCTTTATTTTCTGTGACTGCTGAAGATGCTGTTTTTCTTTCTAATGAATGCTTGTCTAATCAATCCAAATCTACTGTAGCTGACTCTGGAGCAACGCATCACATGGTCAATAATAAAAATTTAATCAAATTAGAAACTGATGTCAATTTAAAAATTTCTACTGGTAATGACAATAATCAACTTCTTGCTCAAGGAATGGGAACTTCTATGCTCAAAGAAAGATCAGGAAACAAAATTATTTTAAAAAATGTATTGTTTGTGCCAAACTTAAACAGAAATTTAATATCAATTCCCAGACTTTTTAACAACTCTTTGAATATTGAAAAAGAAAAATCAGACTCTGATCATGTCAAAATAATTATAGACAACAATTTTGTGTTGAATATCAACTTGGAAAATAACTCGTTTGAACTTGACTCTGACTGTTTTGAAGAAATGAACTCTATTTTCTCTTATTTATCTTGTGAGACTCATTCTGAATGGCACGCTAGACTTGGTCATCCTCATATCAATTACTTGAGAAGGATGTTTCCCAAAGAACAGGAATTTGACTGTGAGATATGTAAAATCAGTAAAATGAAACATCTTCCTTTCAAACATAAATTCAAAGAAGTATCTGAGACTCTAGAGACCATACACATGGACGTGGTTGGCCCCTTTCAAACTCAATCTATCTCTGGTGCTCACTACTTCTTGACTATTGTGGATCAATTCTCTAGTTACAAAACAGTTGAATTTCTAAAGAATAAGAGTGAAGTTTTAGAATAAGTGAAGAACTTCAAGCTCAAAACAGAAAATCAGACACAGAAGAAAATTAAAATTATAATTTCTGACGGTGGAGGGGAGTTTAGTAGTAATGAATTCAAGGTTTTCTGCACTGAGTCTGGTATTCTACATCATTTTCCTCCGCCCTATACTCCACAAAACAATGGCATGGCTGAAAGAGCAAATAAATCAATTATAGAGAAAGCTAGATGTATACTTATTCAATCCAAATTGTCTGCTAAATTCTGGGCTGAAGCAGTAAATACTACAACTGACGTGTGTAACTTGCTTTCATCTAGTTCAAGAAATTTCAAAATCCCCTATGAGACGTGGTTCAACAGAAAATTTGATTATAAAAGGTTAAAAACTTTTGGCTTCTTGGTGCATTACTTGAAAGCTTCTCATTTTAGAAACAGTAAACTTGCTCCCACGGCTGAAAAGGGGATCATCTTGGGCAATTTTAATGACTTTTCAACATATAAAATTATCAATTTTCAAGGAAATATTGTATCAACTAGAGAAATTCAATTTAAAGAAGATCATTTTCCTGGTTCTTTAAAAAGTACTTTCTCATCTTTTGAAACTTCTACGCCAATTACTGAAAAAAATAAAATTAATTCTAGTTCATCAATAAATAATGAAGAAAACAGAATAGCTGAAAGAAACTCCACACCTGAAATTATCACTCAAATTGATCACTCAGAAGAACCTGCTCTAGCTCCACAAGATATTTCTTCAAAATTGAAAACTAGTAACATTCTTGACTTTGACAGA
The DNA here is from genome assembly GCA_000785685.1 of Uromyces viciae-fabae. NCBI lineage: Eukaryota > Fungi > Basidiomycota > Pucciniomycetes > Pucciniales > Pucciniaceae > Uromyces > Uromyces viciae-fabae. Next base: position 5,827 of record JNCO01010430.1, read on the forward strand.
AGAGGAAAACAAATTAATATAAATTTAGTTGAATCTGAATTTTCTGAACCAAAATATTACTATCAAGCTATTAATTCTAGTGAGTCTGAGAAATGGCAACAAGCAATAGAAAAAGAATTGAAAAATATGAAAGATCATGACGTGGGGGAGGTGATTGATAACAAAAACAATGAAAATTTGATTAATTGTACTTGGGTACTTAAGATAAAAAAGAACTCTGATAATGAAGCAATTGAATATAAAGCTAGACTTTGTGTACAATGATTTAGACAGATTGAAGGAAAAGATTACTACACCACTTTTGCTCCCACAGGTAAACTGACTTCACTACAAATTTTAATATTTTATGCTCTTGATAACAACTTCCAATTCCACCAAATTGATATCAAAAGCGCCTTTCTTAATGCAACTCTTGATGAAGACATCTTTATGCGTGCTCTGTTCAAGTAAAAGAAAATCAAGTTTTAAAGTTAAAAAAGGCAATGTATGGCTTAAAACAAGTGCCACAAGCTTGGCATAGAACTTTGTCTCAGTGGCTTTTCTCTATTGGATTTCACAGATGTGAGGCTGAACAATGTGTGTTTTGGAGAAAAGGAACTTTCTTGTACTTACACGTAGATCATATAGCTATTTTTTCTAAAAATCCTGATGAATTCAAAAAGCAAATTAAAGAAAAATTTCAAATCAAAGATCTAGGTGAAGCTAATTTCTTACTAGGAATGAAAATCACGCAATTACCAGATGCAGTCTTAATAAATCAAGAACATGACATTGAAAATATGCTTTTGCCCTTTGGCTTGAATGATTTATATCCAAAGAAAACTCCTCTCAATCCTCAAGGAAGGTTGATAAAAGCAAATAAGCAACAGATAGAAGATTTTAAAAAATTAAATATCAATTTTAGAACAATAGTAGGTGCATTGAATTTTCTTAGCACAACATCTTAGACCAGACATCACCTACGCAGTGAACTCTCTCACTCAATTTTTGATAAGTCCTGGCATTAATCACTGGGAAGCAGCCAAGCAAATCTTTCAATACCTCAAACACACAAAACATTTAGGCATTAAGATCAGAAAAAACAATTCAAAAACAAATTTTTTACTAGCATACCAGAAATCACCTACACGGTGAACTCCCTCTCTCAATTTTTGATCAGTCCTGGAATTAATCACTGGGAAGCAGCCAAGCAAATCTTTCAATACCTCAAACACATGAAACATTTAGGCATTAAGATCAGAAAAACCAATTCAAAAACAAATGCTTTACTAGCATACACAGATGCAGACTGGGCCAATTGTCCAGACTCCAGTAGATCAATCTCAGGCAGTTTAGTAATTTTTAACAATGATGTGGTCTCATGGCGGTCTAAAAAGCAAGCAACAATTTCACCTTCCTCAACTGAAGCTGAATATAAGGCAATATGTGACGTAACAAAAGAAATAATGTGGTTGAAGATATTTCTCAACAAAATTTTTAATATTCAATTTTCATTGCCAACAATAATTTATGAAGACAATCAAGGCGCAATAGAATTAGATAACAATGAACCAAATCAAAATAATTTTAAAACAAAACATATGTCATTGAAATTTCACTTTATTAGAAATGAGATCAAATTGAAGAAAATTAAACTTGAGTATGTTAAAACCACAATGAATTTAGCTGATTTTTTGACAAAACCTGCAGGAAGAATATCAATAACAAAAGCTCTTAAGGCCATCAATGACTAGTTTGCTTTCTGCTCTAGGGGCATCAAGCATGGGGGTGTGTCAGAATTAAAGCTACTCAAGATTTTATTTATTTTAGCCAGAGGGCTTAATTTTGAATATTCTGGGTCAAACTCTACTTAGAAAATTTTTTTTCTCATTTTTATTTTTATCTTCTCAAATCAACTCAGACCAAGTCCAAGAAGACAAGCAAGATCAAGACTCCTGAATATAAGTCATTGGTATTTCAATCATCTTATCTTAATCAAGCTCATACTTTCAAGAAACATCACTTAAACTTTCATTTTATTTTTATTTTTATTTTTTATTCTTTATTTTTTTTTTTCAGTCTATTTCAGAATTTTAAAAAAACAAAACAACTTCAGCACCAGTCCATACATTGGATCAAATTCATTCAAACCATTGGTATTTATTTTTAAAACATTTAAAACATTAATTACTTAAAATCAACTCATCATTTTATTTTTATTTTTTATTTATTTCATTTTTAGTTCAGTCATAAAAATCAACAGAGGATTTTATTTTATTTTATTATTTTTCTTCTATCAGAACTTGTCCTTTAGGTATTAAATCTTCTCATCCTCTCTCATTTCTTACTCTATTTTATTTTTTTATTATCATTTTTTGTTTTGTTTATTTTGGCTGAAATACATCCCTTTAGTTTCCACTTCATCAGAACGGTCACAGCCATGAGTCACCCGATGTTCACCTCCAGATTTAGTTGAGTTTGTGATGACAACAGCATATCTGTGATTTTTTGCCCAGAGTTGAGCAGCAGCGTAGAGTTCTTCTACTGATGTGGTGTATGAAAGTTTGGGTGGTGGCACTAGAGCCATTTCATTTGAGGGAATGGGCGCTAGAGCCATTGAGTTCTTATTTTTGGGGGCAATGGGAACTGGTTCAGCGGAAGGGGAATTGATTTTGTAGTTCATTTGAATTTTTAATTAATAGAAAGAAGAGAAAACAAATTTTTTTTAAACTATATTCAAGATTTTAAATAAAGCTAAATCAAAAAGAAAAATAAATAAAAATAAGTGTAAAATAAAGGAATATTAGTGAACTGTTGTTAATTCAAAAAAAAAAAAAGAAAAATTAAAAAAAATATTTAAATTCCTAACCAAATGATTTTAATATTTATTTTGGATGGTTTGAAGAAGCTGGGCCAAATGAGGATACGATGAGCTGAGTATTGAGCAGGAGAGAGATTAAGGAATTATTTTTTTGAGTTTCAATACGGGAGTGAAAAAATAAAAAGAAAGTTAATTAATTTGCTAATCAAAATTGTTCAAAAAAGAAAAAAAAAATTATAGGCTAATTTGAGAACAACATACCTTCAAATTTTTCTTTTCTTTTTTTTTTTTTGGGTGATTTTTGAGTGAGGGGTGTTGATTATGCCGAGTGTAATGGATTTAAGTCGTTTTCAGAGTTTTGGAAAGGTTGTGGGTTGTTTTTTTTATGAAAATACGACAGACGCGTCCAATTATTTTGAGCTACTTTTCACCGCGGTAGCTCAAAAATTGGAATCCGTGTGCAGGCGCGGAAAACGGTGTGCCTGCACGCAGCCGTCGGTCGTCGCCGCGCCAGCCAAGCCGTGTGTAAACTCGGATTGACCGTGTGCGGAAATCAATTCCCTATTTATAATCATATTTATATACGATTTCACAAGTTTAATTAAATTTAAAATTTAAAATTATAGTATAAATTCATTCTCCCTATCCAATTAATACAAATAATAAAAATAAATGCTTGATAGAATTTTTCTTTTTTTTTTCGTGCAAATGATTGAATGAAAATTTAAAATTTTTCAAAAATAAATTAGTTTTTTTCATTTTTTTTTTTTTGTATATATTATTCAAATATATAAAGTAATTAACAGCCTTTTTATTTTTCTTTATATAAATTATAAGGGATGTCATCCCGTATCACCAGTTACACACCAGTTTACATACATACATATACCGCAAATTGCAAGCGTAGGCCCCTGAGTTCCCTACAATCAAAGTTTTTATATTATAATTATTTATGAGTTGAGTATGTATCTAATTAAATTGAAAAAATGAAAAATCTTTTCTTTTTTTACATCTTTCTTTCTTTCTTCCATTTTTCATCCTTTCACATATTTCATCATATGTCTTTGGATCAGTATTTATTAGTTATAATTTTTGTTTATGTACTTTTTTTTTTTTCTTTTATATTTTTTATTTTTTATAAATAATTAATTATTTGGGGGTGTCAAATATCACCAAACACGACCTTTTTTTATGTCGGGATTTCAGCAAAAAACCCCATTTCAAACCAGACATTTTTTTTTGAAATAACCCACTTATTTGGCACAGGGGGTGTCAAATATATCAAAAAAATATATATTTCAAAATATCTAAAATCCAAAAGTTGACATAAAAATCTGCAATCATAAATTCAAATTAGCCCTTAAAAATTATGTCACCTTCCTACAAACCCATTTCTTCAAGCTCAGTTGTTGCTTCAATTTGAAATATATCAACAAGTAAATTTATCTTCCCTCTCAACCAAACCAAAACAAAATTACAAA
>JNCO01010431.1:0-10106 GCA_000785685.1 Uromyces viciae-fabae
TTTTTATTTTTATTTTTATTTTTATTTTTATTTTTATTTTTATTTTTATTTTTATTTTTATTTTTGTTTTTAGGGCATTACTAAATACATGCGGTCAGCCCGCAAACTCATTATGTTTTTATAGTCTTAAAAAGAAAATTGATTTCAGTATTTAAAATAATAATAAAATAATGAAAACAATGTAAAGAAGAATATAAAAATAATAAAAGAAATGAAATGAATGAAATGAAAAGAAAAGAAAAGAATCACCTTAAAAAGAACAGGAGTTCATAATGATGAGAATAATAAGAGAAGAAGAATAAAGAAGCAAACGACAAATATATTTATAATATAACTGAAAAGAACTAAAATAAAAATAGGGCTTCAGAAAACAAAGAATGACAATAAATATAATGAAAATAAAATGAAAAAGAAATAATAGAAACCTAGGTCTTGATCCAGTTAAGTTAGTGACCTCACGATGTATTCAAAGTATTTGAATGATAATTAAAGTTGAAGACTTCGCAGGTGAGATGAAGAGAGTTTGACACGTGAAAGAGAACGTGGTGTACTTGACCAAATGAGTGGAGTGGAAATAGAGTATTTCCACCCCAGGATTCCAACACACCCCCATGCGTTTAGCCGGTTGAGGGTAAAGGCATAGCTGCACAAAGAAGTCTTAGAGCTTTGAAAATTGAGGCCCTTCCAATTGATTTAGTCAAGAAATCAGCAAGCATGTTGCTGGTCCTAGTATATTCAAAAGAAATTTTCCCCGCTATCAATTCAGCTCGAATGAAGTGATAGCGTAGGTTCATGTGTTTTGTTTTGAAGGACGAGTGATTTGATTCATTTTCAGCAAGAAGAATAGCTGCTTGATTATCTTCATTAATGACTAGAGGAAGGGGAAACTTGATGTTGAGAGAGGTTTCAAAGACCATTCTCATCCAAATGAGCTCTTTAGAAAGCTCTGTAATTGCAATGTACTTGGATTCAGTTGAGGACAGGGACTCAGTTGTTTGCTTTTTAGATCTCCACAACATGAGATTATCATTCCATAATACTAAATAGCCCGTGGTAGATCTGCTGGTGATAGGGCAGCTAGCCCAGCTTGCCTCGACATAACTAGTAATTATCATTTTATCTGGAGAGTTAGCCTTGATGGTTATTGTCAGTTTTCCAGTACCTTAGTTCTCCACTCTCTTCCTTTCCTTTATCTCCTTTTATTTTTTTAAAATTTATAAATAAATAAATAAATAAAATTCTTTCCTTTTATATAAAATTATTATTTTTATCTATTCTATCCTCTCAGATGTGTAGTTGTCTGAGTGGTTAACTTAGATTAATTAGTGTGTAGTTGCTATTTAGTCTAAAAATTTAGTATTATAATCTTCATGTGTAGTTGTGAAGATTTTTATGTTTCTAGTATCTATCTCATGTGTAGTTGTGGGCTAGTTTACTTTTCTCTTATTGAGTCATGTGTAGTTGTGGCTCAAGTCTTCCCATGTGTAGTTGTGGGAAGTGTTTTGTTGTTTTCTTCCCATGTGTAGTTGTAGGAGGTATTTTGGTATTTTTGTAATATGTCACAATCTGTGACATATTTCTTCTTATATTTAAATAGTCTTTGCTCAAGTAATTAAAAATCATCGAGTTGAGCTTAAAATAAAATATTTCCGATAAATTAGAAAAGGTTCCCTGCTCCTCTTTCATCAAACCATCTCATCAGCTATCTTTCCTCTAAAACTTTCCCCCTGTAATCTTAACAGTTATCCCAAAATCCCTAGTGCCTTTAAGATACCTAAATGTGTGAGTTGCCGCTAACCAGTGATTTATGCCAGGTTCTTTTAAGAACTGAGAGAGACAACCAACCGCAAACGTTATGTTGGGTCTAGTAGTTACGCTAAGATAATTAAATGCACCAACAAGTCCTCTATAATTAAATTTAACTTTTGTAAGTTCTTCAATTTCATTTCTAGAGGCCTTGACAAGTTTAGAACCAGGTTTCAACGGAGTAGCAAGAGGAATTTCATTAGAGCATCCATATTTTACAATAGTTTCATCTATATAATGAGTTTGGATGAGTCTTATTTCATTAATCGATTGTTTTATTTGCATTCCTAGAAGTTGTTTGGCCTCCCCCAGATCCTTTATTTGAAAGCGCTTTGAAATCATTGATTTAAATACTTCAGGTTCCTTGCTGAAAATTGCAATTTCATCAACATGGACATACAACCAAGTATTGGCAGACCAGAACACGCAAGGTTCAGCGTAACTTCGATTGAATCCAATTGATAGTAGCCAAGATGACAAGGTTAAATGCCCTGCCTTAGGAGCCTGTTTTAAACCGTAAAGGGCTTTTTTAAGCAAAAGGATTTAACCTGAAGGAATATTGAGTCCTCTAGGCGGATTAAGAGTAATGCGCTCCCTTATTGGAGCGTTGAGAAATGCACATTTGGCGTCTACTTGATGGAATAGAAGCCGATTTTGAATAGCAAAGTTGACTAGCATACGAAGTGAGACTAGTTTTCCCGTAGGAGCAAAGGTCATGTTGTAGTCCCTACCAAAGACTTCATTGAAACCTTGTACACAAAGCCTTGCCTTAAATTCTTCCAGTTGATTAGAAGTTTTAGGCTTGGTTTTGAGTACCCAGGTACAGTTAAGAGGTTTTTTGTCTTTGTTCTTGTCAATTATATCCCAGACTTCATATTTTGCAATGTTTTTAATTTCTTTTTTGATAGCTTTGAGCCACCTTGACTTATCTGGGTGATTTTGAATGTCCTTGAAATTAATTGATTCAGAGTCAACACCAGAGGCATTAGCTTCTACATTAGTCCCCCTTCGACTATATACAACAATATTTTCAGGACAGATGTCACCAATAATTTCTTTAGGAGGTCGTCTGATAGCATCCTCTTGATTTGGAAAGGGAAGAAAAGTATTACTGCTGTCTAATTTGTCGTCAGGAAGGTTAATCTGTTCAAAAGGGTTGAATTGAAAGCTTGAATCATCAATTGATTTGTTCGAAAGCGAAGGAAATACAGATTCATCAAATGTGACATCTCTGCTAATGCAAACCCCTTTTGATTCAATTTTTAATATCCTATAAGACGAGAAATCATTCGCGTAACCCAGAAAGATACCTTTTTCTGTTCTCAATCCGAGTTTTGACTCTCTAAGGGCTTCGGAATTAATACATAACAGAGAAAACCAAAATTCTGAAGCTTATTCAAATTAAATTTTCGATTGAAGAATTTTTCATACGGAATAGCAAAATCACGAGTGCTCCAAGGGAGTATGTTGCACATATCGGTCGCAGTGACGATTGCCTCAGCCCAAAACCTAGGAGAAATATTAGCTTGAGCGAATAAACACCTTGCTTTGTCTAAAATCGATCTATTCCACCGCTCCGCCATACCGTTATTTTGGGGAGTATATGCAGGAGCGAAATTGTGAGTTATCCCCTTTTTTCTGCAGAATTCTTCAAAGAAAATATTTTTAAATTTGCCACCATTATCCGAGATGATGTTCTTGAGATGTTTACCGGTTTGATTTTCCGCCCAGGTCACGAATTCTTCAAGTTTATTTAACGTCTCAGACTTATGTTTGAGAAGTTTAACTGATTTGTAGCCGGTAAATTGATCTACAATTGTCAAAAAATTTTGGCAACCACTAACCGACTGAGTTTGAAAAGGCCCAACTAAATCAAGATGAATTGTCTCAAGAATCTCTGAGACGGGAGTGAATTTTCCTTTAAATGATTGCTTGGTCGACTTGAACATTTTACAGGTTTCACATCCTGACAAGTCCAACGCGTCGGGGATTAATCTTTTGAGATAAGAGTCACCCGGATGACCTAGTCTCCCATGCCAATATACCAAGTCTATTTGAGAAAGATGACACTCGGCAGATTTAATGGAAACAAAAGGGTTGGTAAGCTTGTAGAGATTATTAAAAATTTTCCCTTCTAGTTCATCTTTGCCATCTAGGCATGTAGTGAAGGAATTTTTGTCTTTAGCTATATTTCACGAATGCCTAAAGAGTCTATTTAACGAGATTAAGGGTCTAAGTAAATCGGGAGTGAAAAGTACATTTTCCAATTTAATTAGTTTTCCAGATTGGCTTTTAATGAATGATGTCCCCATTTTGACGGAACACATCTTGTGTTTCAAATTCCCCGTGCTAATTTCTATGTCTATTTCTTTAGTTTTAGTAAAGCAGCTCGGGTCATTCACCATGTGATGTGATGCACCCAAGTCAACGATTGTAGGTTTCTTATCAACAACCCCTACACTAACGTAAGCAGAGACATCCATGTATTCTGATTCAGGTTCAACGGGAGTCATAATATTAACTTCTCCGTCTCTTCTCAGTGGTCGAAGTTTCTCTTTTTCCTTGTCGGAAAGTTTAAAGAACCTCCAGGCTGGATGATGAGCCTTTGGATTGTGCTTCCCTTTTGTGCAAGGATGAAGGGGAGGAGTTCGACTTGATTCTACTTTTAGTGCAGAGACCGTTTCTTCTTGTTTGACCTTTGTTTTGATTTTATTCATATATGGATTGTTTCTAATTTCTTTCATATATACTAGTTCCTGTAGTTTAGTGAGAGTTTGTTGAGGATGAAGTATAATGGCCTCATTCATTATGAGGTTGTCCACTACATTCCACAACTCCCTCGACAGTTTAGCTAGAATGGAGATAGAAATAATATCGTCCGGAATACCGAGTTGTACGACAGAAATTTCTTTAATCATCTTCTGGCACATACTGATGTAATCCTTTAAATCTCCAGAATATTTGAATCACATAAATTTCAGCCAGACTCGGGCTTTATTGTTGATAGATTCGGAAGCAAACCAAGTAGAAATTACTTCCCATATCTTATTAGGTTTGTCTTTGTTCTCCAAGGTGATTACAGAGTTGAATGCCATTTCACTCATGTGACTAATTAAAATGTTGGCAGCTTCATATTTCTTCTTTTTGGAAGGACTGACAGTTTCGCCAGAGAAAATCTTGCAATGTTCCTTACTACGAAGGTATGTTCTCATCCTTGAGGACCATGCGGGATAGTTGGAATCATCGGGTTTAGGGATTCCAAGTTTAGAGATTTGTTTCTCTTCCGTATCCCACATATTCGATCTCTATCCTGTTCTTTTTAATCGAGCGACCGTACTGATAATGTTATGTTTTTATAGTTTTAAAAAGAACATTGATTTCAGTATTTAAAATAATAATAAAATAATGAAAACAATGAGAAGAAGAAAAGAATCACCTTAAAAAGAACAGGAGTTAATAATGATGAGAATAGTAAGAGAAGAAGAATAAAGAAGCAAACGACAAATATATTTATAATATAACTGAAAAGAACTAAAATGAAAATAGGGCTTCAGAAAACAAAGAATGATAGATGTAAAGAAGAATATAAAAATAATAAAAGAAATGAAATGAAAAGAAAAGAAAAGAATCACCTTAAAAAGAACAGGAGTTAATAATGATGAGAATAGTAAGAGAAGAAGAATAAAGAATCAAACGACAAATATATTTATAATATAACTGAAAAGAACTAAAATGAAAATAGGGCTTCAGAAAACAAAGAATGATAATAAATATAAAGAAAATAAAATGAAAAAGAAATAATAGAAACCTAGGTCTTGATCCAGTTAAGTTAGTGACCTCACGATGTATTCAAAGTATTTGAATGATAATTAAAGTTGAAGACTTTGCAGGTGAGATGAAGAGAGTTTGACACGTGAAAGAGCACGTGGTGAACTTGACCAAATGAGTGGAGTGGAAATAGAGTATTTCCACCCCAGGATTCCAACAACTCACACGGTTTTGACCGCGCGTGCACGTGGTTTTCCGCAAACACACGTGGTTTTTAAACCGCGTTTTTTTGAAAAAATAAAAAAAGGGAAAGGTGCTTTGGGGTCTAAAAACCCCCAAAACAATTCCTAAAATTTTTTGAAAGGGTTTTGGCCCCCCAAAAAATTAATCAAAAAAAATAATAAAAATAAAAAAATGATTTGTACAGGGCCCCAAAACGTTATGAAGGGGCCCTGTCCCATGGAAAAAAAAATGATGGGGGTTGATATCAACCCACAAACTATAAATTTAGCCAAAAAAAAAAAAAAGAAAAAGAAAAAACAAAACAAAACAGTTTGTCAAAAATGAAAAAACAAAAAAATGGTTTTGGGAGAGAAGGCCCCCAAAAAATTGGCAGATGCCCATGTCCCGTGGAATAGAGAAAAGAAAGAAAATAAAAAGAGAAAAATGAAGAAAAAATGAAGAAAAAATAAATAAAAACCAAAATAAAAAATGAATTAAAAAGAAATAAAAAATAAAGAACAAAGAAAGAACAACAAAAGAAAGAAAAAGAAAGAAAATTGCAAGAAAGAAACAAGAAAAAGGAAAAATGAAAGAAAGAAGAAAAAATTAGCAAGAAAGAAAGAAAAGATAAAATTGAAAAAAAACCAAAAAGAAAGAAAAAGTGAAAAAACCCTAAAATTGAAATAAAAAAGCAAAATGAAGAGGGAACAGAGTAAAGAAAACCAAAAAATGATTTGTTTAGAAAGGTTCTTTGGGGTCGAAAAACCCCCAAAAAAATTCCTAAAAATTTTTGAAAGGGTTTTGGCCCCCCAAAAAATTAATCAAAAAAAATAATAAAAATAAAAAAATGATTTGTACAGACAACTCACACGGTTTTGACCGCGCGTGCACGTGGTTTTCCGCAAACACACGTGGTTTTTAAACCGCGTTTTTTTGAAAAAATAAAAAAAGGGAAAGGTGCTTTGGGGTCTAAAAACCCCCAAAACAATTCCTAAAATTTTTTGAAAGGGTTTTGGCCCCCCAAAAAATTAATCAAAAAAAATAATAAAAATAAAAAAATGATTTGTACAGGGCCCCAAAACGTTATGAAGGGGCCCTGTCCCATGGAAAAAAAAATGATGGGGGTTGATATCAACCCACAAACTATAAATTTAGCCAAAAAAAAAAAAAAGAAAAAGAAAAAACAAAACAAAACAGTTTGTCAAAAATGAAAAAACAAAAAAATGGTTTTGGGAGAGAAGGCCCCCAAAAAATTGGCAGATGCCCATGTCCCGTGGAATAGAGAAAAGAAAGAAAATAAAAAGAGAAAAATGAAGAAAAAATGAAGAAAAAATAAATAAAAACCAAAATAAAAAATGAATTAAAAAGAAATAAAAAATAAAGAACAAAGAAAACAAACTATAAATTTAGCCAAAAAAAAAAAAAAGAAAAAGAAAAAACAAAACAAAACAGTTTGTCAAAAATGAAAAAACAAAAAAATGGTTTTGGGAGAGAAGGCCCCCAAAAAATTGGCAGATGCCCATGTCCCGTGGAATAGAGAAAAGAAAGAAAATAAAAAGAGAAAAATGAAGAAAAAATAAATAAAAAATAAATAAACAACAAAATAAAAAAGGAATTAAAAAGAAATAAAAAATAAAGAACAAAGAAAGAACAACAAAAGAAAGAAAAAGAAAGAAAATTGCAAGAAAGAAACAAGAAAAAGGAAAAATGAAAGAAAGAAGAAAAAATTAGCAAGAAAGAAAGAAAAGATAAAATTGAAAAAAAACCAAAAAGAAAGAAAAAGTGAAAAAACCCTAAAATTGAAATAAAAAAGCAAAATGAAGAGGGAACAGAGTAAAGAAAACCAAAAAATGATTTGTTTAGAAAGGTTCTTTGGGGTCGAAAAACCCCCAAAAAAATTCCTAAAAATTTTTGAAAGGGTTTTGGCCCCCCAAAAAATTAATCAAAAAAAAAAATAAAATAAAAAAATGATTTGTACTGGGCCCCAAAACGTTATGAAGGGGCCCTGTCCCATGGAAAAAAAAATGATGGGGGTTGATATTAACCCAGAAACTATAAATTTAGCCAAAAAAAAAAAAAAAAAAAAAAAAAAAAAAAAAGTTTTCAAAAATAAAAAACAAAAAAAATGGTTTTGGGAGAGAAGGCCCCCAAAAAAATGGCAGATGCCCATGTCCTGTGGAATAGAGAAAAGAAAGAAAATAAAAAGAGAAAAATAAATAAAAAATAAATAAAAAATAAATAAACAACAAAATAAAAAAGGAATTAAAAAGAAATAAAAAATAAAGAACAAAGAAAGAACAACAAAAGAAAGAAAAAGAAAGAAAAATCCAAGAAAGAAACAAGAAAAAGGAAAAATGAAAGAAAAAAGAAAAAATTAGCAAGAAAGAAAGAAAAGATAAAATTGAAAAAAAACAAAAAAGAAAGAAAAAGTGAAAAAACCCTAAAATTGAAATAAAAAAGCAAAATGAAGAGGGAACAGAGTAAAGAAAACCAAAAAATGATTTGTTTAGAAAGGTTCTTTGGGGTCGAAAAACCCCCAATCCATCTTTTTTCTTTATTTTTTCTCTCTTCTTTTATTTGATTTTTCTTTTTTTTTCTTTTGTCTGGTTTTTTTGTTTTTTTCTTGTTTTTTTCTTGTTTCTTTCTTCTTTTCAATTTTTTTCTTTCCTTTTTATTTCTTTCTTTTTCCTTTTTCCTTTTTATTTTTATTTTATTTTTTTATTGATTCATTTATTTATTTCTTTATTTCTTTATCTCTTTGTTTATTTTTTCTCTCATTTTTATTTCTTTAATTTTGTTATTCCTTTCCTTTTGCTTTTTTTCTCTTTCTTTTTCATTTTTCATTTTTCCTTTTGACTTTCTTTGTCTTTCTTAATTTTTATTTTTACTTTGCTTCTTCACAGGTTTTTGGAAAGCCCCATAAGGTCCATGGGACATGGGCCTCTGCCAATTTTTTGGGGCCTTCTCTCCCAAAAACATTTTTTTTGTTTTTTATTTTGACAAACTGTTTTTTTTTCTTTTTTTGTTTTTTTTTTTTTTGGCTAAATTTATAGTTTGGGGGTTGATATCAGCCCCCATCATTTTTTTTTCAATGGGACAGGGCCCCTTCATAACTTTTTGGGGCCCTGTAAAAATCATTTTTTTATTTTTATTTTTTTTTTGATTAATTTTTTGGGGGGCCAAACCCCTTTCAAAAATTTGAGGAATTTTCTTTGGGGTTTTTAGACCCCAAAGAACCTTTCCCTTTTTTTTATTTTTTCAAAAACACACGGTTTAAAAACCGTGTGTGTTTGCGGAAAACCGCGTGCACGCGGCCGGTCCGTGCACGGTCGAAACCGCGTGATTTTGCTGGCCGACCACATGTATTTAGTAATGCCCTATTTTTATTTTTATTTTTAAATAAATATTATTATTATTATTTTAATAGAACTCATCAACAGACCCACTCAACATTTGGCTTGCTGGAGGCCTGGTTTTTGGATGGATTGAAACCTGTCAAAAGCTTCAGGTGGTGGCTGCACCAGAAGTGGGGAGGAAACAGCTTTGGTGGGCTTTTAAATATGGCTCTTGATGAATTAAGCTGTCCAGGTATGTATTTTTCTTCTCTCTTCTAGTTTCTTTAATTTTATTCTGAATTTCTGTTTATTTTCCAGCTACATCGGTGCATGTTGAGTGTGCATTGAGATTTGGGAGATACTATGTCACAGTAAAGAGGGAACAGCTTAGTTCCCAATATGTAAGCAGGGGTATGACAGTGGAATTCCATTCTAAGAAAAACAAAATAGGTAGTGGTGTGCTCAATAAATGGAATGAAGTGAGTTCAAATGGAAAAGAAAAGGCAATTAATTTTTCAGAAGGGGAAAGGTAAGGAGAATGAAATAGTCATAGTTTAAGGGAATTTTTGAGAGAATTCCATTTGATTGTTTTGTTATAATATAAATAGGTTGAAACATGGAACAATACAAAACATGAGAAATTATGAAAAAAAAAAAAATGTACCAAGTACCACAATTACCCACAAAATATACCTGGGCAACCACTCTGGCGTGTCCAGGTATGGGTACAGGTGTCAACTATGAGCTAAAAATAGAGTGAGTGCCCAGATTTATGGTGGGTACCCGGGTCTTGATTGGCATCTTTAGTTACCACTGACAATTGTCAATATGGAAGGGTTTATTTTGGAGCATCCACCAAATGTTTGCCCTGCACTAATGCAAATAATGTCATTGGATGGATTGGTTACAGTCATTTCCCAAGAGGATTCCATTAGTCATATGAGCTTTGAGTTTTTTTTTTTTTTTTTTTTTTTC
>JNCO01010442.1:0-10105 GCA_000785685.1 Uromyces viciae-fabae
GCCTCATCTCGGCCCGCGTGCACAACTGCACTTTTGCGGGTGGCTCGGTACAGCAATATGCCGCGCGCAACTGTAGGGTGGATGATCTTCAGGGTTGGCCAAACGTCAGAGAGCAGCGTGGCACTGATTACTGTAGCCATGCCATTCTGAATGCCAAGATTTACATCCACCGAGTACTTTTACCAAGAGCCAAGGGATACGGTGGATTGTTAAAGAGGCCTTCGTTGAAAGCTGAACAAACCCCCAAACCGGTCAACTAGAAATTGAGTGAACAAAATAAAAATAAAAGTCCATCTTAAAATCTAAACATGAATTCATCCATTAACTGGTCCTTACTTGCTGGAGCTGAATCAATCAAACCACCTTCAACCTCATCAACAGCAAGATCATCATCAGACGAACAGAGCTCTCATGAAATCTCATCAGGAAAGACTAATTCAATAAAATGTCGAAGAAAAGGTGATCCATGGGTTCCTAAAATGATCGGTTTATCTCAAGATCCGAATGATTGGCTTTGGCAAATGACGGAAGAACCTCATCGAAGTCGTCGGAGAGCCATCTTAAAAGATCATCCTGAAGTATGTCATACAACAATTTTTTTATTGGTCTTTTGCAGGTGAATGATCATAACGTTGACGAAACTGTATTGTGTGCATCTTTTTTGTTTAGGTGCGCAAACTGATGGGTCACACTTGGACAACTAAATGGCTCACCTTAATTGTTGTTTCTGTACAATTATCACTCGCAATTTATTTTGGTTTACGATCACAACAATACGATGAATCTGCCTGGAGCTGGAAATTCTTTCTCACTGCTTATCTCATTGGAGGGTGAGCCTTCAAAAAAAAGAGAAAATCATTAGTTCATTCTAAATATAAAAATCAATACGAAACTAATCGATCTTTGTTCTTTGATAATGATAGCACAGCAAATCAAAATTTATTTCTTGCAATACATGAAATTACTCATAATTTAGCATTTAAAAATATTTTACCAAATAGAATTTTAGCATTATGCGCTAATTTACCAATTGCAGTGCCCTACTCAATGTTATTCAAAAAATACCATCTTGAACATCATAAATCATTAGGTGAAGACGGAATCGACACAGATATACCTAGTCGTTTAGAATTAATTTGCTTAAAAAATGTCCTCGGGAAAGCTTTTTTTGCGTAAATCATCCACATATATTTCTTTTTTCTTCACCCTTTTGCATTGATGGAATATCTTTCTTGAATTTTACTAACCTACCGATTTTTTTTTCCCATCCTATATATTAATTAATAACAGTACGTTTCAGATTTTTTTTTATGCATTGAGGCCCGGATTTACTCGAGCACAAAAGATTACCGGTTGGGTAATTTCAAACTTTATAATACAATTAGGATTTGATTTCATACTGTATAAATATTTTGGGTGAGTTCAACCAATACCGCAACGCCCCATACTAGAGTAAACTGATGTGGATTACTTTTTTTGTTCTAAAAATAAAATCTTGGCCATGCAGATTAGCTTCAGTGATGTATTTACTTATGTCATCTTTCTTTGCTGGCTCTCTCCATCCTTGTGCTGCTCATTTTATCGCTGAACATTACGTTTGGAGTGAACTTGGCGGGGAGCAAGAAACTTGGAGTTATTACGGACCTTTAAATCTTTTGGCGTATAATGTCGGGTATCATAACGAGTAATTCAATTCATTTTGATTTCCTGATTTTTGATAACAACGTAATCACATGATTAAAAAAAGAGGGATCAGAATGAAGTTAACTTTTTTCAATATTATTTACTGTAGACATCATGATTTTCCATCTATACCATGGACGAGGTTACCAGAACTGAAACAAATAGCAAATGAATATTACGATCCTTTACCAAAGCATAAATCTTGGCCAATGGTGACTATTCAATTCATATTTGATAAGAATGTTGGATTATTTTCACGTGTTAAACGAATTCCCCTAGGCCCTCACCTCACAATAACACCATCTCCTTCATCTTTATCAAATCTTAAAAATCATTAAGATACTTGACAAATACAGCAAAAAAGTATGATAGAATCGTATCTTCATCTCGCCATTTCAATGCTTGTCTATTTAGTTCTTCTTAAATAGAATCTTTGGCTCTCATTTTTTTCTTTTTTCCGGAAGCTAGTTTAGAAAATTGGTTGTTTTTTTCTTCTTCTTTTCATTTAGAAAAATGTTTAATTGCAGATCTCATGTTATTGCATTTCATTCTGATATCTTGATCTTTTTTTATATTAGGTTTCAG
This sequence comes from Uromyces viciae-fabae, assembly GCA_000785685.1. Classification (NCBI taxonomy): domain Eukaryota; kingdom Fungi; phylum Basidiomycota; class Pucciniomycetes; order Pucciniales; family Pucciniaceae; genus Uromyces; species Uromyces viciae-fabae. The sequence goes on from JNCO01010442.1 coordinate 2,269, forward strand.
TCATTTACAATATTTCTTGTTATACTTTTTTTGTTTATGAATCAAAATGACCTGTGTGATAGAACCTAACCAAACCCTACTTGGTATATTTAAAGGTAGGTCAGCCCAAAGCTTAGCTTGGGGTGCCTCAGCTGGGGCTGGAAATAGAGCCAGAGCTCAGCTGTGTATAGGTGTGAAACATGTGCGGAAGGTTTTGAAATGTGCTGCAATCAGCATGTGACATACCTGTGAATCTGATTTCCAAAACTTGTGACGTGCTATAATTTCCCTTGGACATGTTTTGATATGCATATGACATGCTGTGATATATCTGAGGAAGTATGTGATATTTCATTGACATCCATTGATATTTGTGTGTCATACTGGAATGTGCTTGCAACATGTCAATTGCCTACTTTGATTTATAGCATCTTTACCAGTGGCTAAGTGAACATACAGCCCCAAATCTCAACCGTATCGGGCCAGGCTACTTCTGGGCTAACCTCATGCAAAGCTACATTTCTTGGATAACCCTATCTACATTTAGCAAGGTTTAGCTACAAGCTAAATTAGTGGCTATAGCATGCTAGCTACCCAAAGCTACATATCCTCAATTTTCTTCAACATCCAATATCCCTGATCTTTCTACATGGCACCAAAACAAAGTGCCAATTGGCTTCTGGCAGAAGATAAACAGCTTGCCAAAGGCTGAAAATTTTGGAGGACGTTGGTTGATCAACTGGTCAAAAAAGTGAGGAATTCTTCCAACAGATCACTGAAGACAACCAATTTATCTGTGGAATTGAGAGAGAGTCAACCAGTATCAAGCACCAGTGAGCTCTTCTTTCAACCTTTTTTTTTCTTCTGTTTTTATTTGATCTTTGCCTTTTTTTGCTTTGTTTTTACTCATTATTAATGATTTTCTCCTCTCTATCTTTTGTTTAGATGGGGGCATATTCAAAAGTCTAATTTAAATCTCTACAGTATATATCATAGGCTTGAAGGTAACCAACCATCCAGTTTGGTTTTGGGAGATATTCTTGAGGATCCAAAGAAAAAACCTTCTACAAGCTTGAAGGAAAACAATTTATATACAAACAAGCATGGGTGGTTCTCAAGGAATTTCCAAAGTGGAAATCTTTGGCTCAGACCTGTAAAACTCCAGCTGCTCCAGATACTACTCCTTTAAATCCCAATCCATCTACTCAGAACAATACTAGTGTAGTTGCTTTTGGAAATAACTTGGAAGTAGGTGCAGTTACATCTGACAGAATCTTCAAACAACCCCCAGGAGTCCATGCAACAAAATGGATGATGAAAGTAGATGAACTTAATGCCAAGAAGATCAAGGTCCTCCACCAGTGTGAAATGGATTGCTCTAAAAACAGAGGCAATGGAAAAAACGAATAAATTTTTTCAGAAGGTTGCTCAAGCCAAAGTTGACCCAGTCAACAGCAAGATAATGCACAAGAGAACAGAAGACTTACCAGATGATATTTCTTTCAAATTTTTCCAACTACAAAAGCACACTGTGGTGGAGGAGCTATATGTGGAGCCTAAACAAAAATCAGAAAAAAAAAACCCTCAGACTCCAACAAATCAGAGGAAGAGGAAGAACAAATTCCACCCTTGAGCAAGTGTGAAAACATCTACTGACAACAGTCAGTTAGTCAGCTTAATGATCAAGATTCAGATACTTTGATAGATGAATGGGATGACAATATAGACCCCATGCTCTCATCAATTTTACAATGTTTTCTTTCCTAATTTTTTGTGATGTTTGTTTTCCTCTTGATTCTTTGGCTACTTTTTTTGTCTGAAAAATTTATTGTATCTTTCTTTTTTCCATCCCTCTCAAATTATTGGCTATTTTTTTTTTTGTCCAAAAAAAAATACACATCATCAAAATTGCTTTTGGCCTTTTTTACTTGCAATTTTTATATGGTTTAAATGATAAAACTTTATTTATTTATTTTGGATATCAAATGTGAGAAAAAATGGGGGAAAGAGTTTTTTTAAAAATTATAAAAACAACAAAAATTTAATGAAGATTGAAAAAAATAAAAATAGAAAGAAAAAATATTTAAAGATTTAAAGAATATTTCAAAAGATAAAATGCAAAAAGATTTAAAAAGAAGCTACAAGATTGGAAGAAAATCAGAAAATGATGCCTTTCCTCCTGGTTCCCAATTGGGCCCAAGGAAAATCAATAAAATTGTTGGCGCTCTTTTCATGATGTGTAGCAGATTGGAGCTCAATTTTTTTAATTTGATGTTGAAATAATGGGAAAGTTTTGGCTTGAGGTGGAAGGAGTTTGGTGTGGGGCAGGAAATGAAAATTTTCAGTTGAATCACGTTCGTCATCCCCCACAATAATATTGTGGAGGATGACACAAACCCTCATGATGTGTATCACATCTTCAGGGGACCAAAATCAATCCATGATACTGTGGATAGTGTGAAATTTCATACAACTGAAGGATAAATTACTTTAGTTAATTATATCTTAAAATATAAAACAAACAATAAATATAAACATGAATCATAAATAAAAGAAAATAGAATTAATAATTCACCTGAAGGCAGAACTAATTCTTGAGAATAATAATAATGATAACTTTATGATAATAAAATTTTAAGACAATTTTATACAATAAAAAAAAAATGAAAATAATAAAAATAAAAATAAAATCTTTAAAGAATAAAATAAAAAATAATTTTAGATATAATATTTAATAGCTAAAATTTAAATTATAATAATTTTAAATAGAAAGAACAAGTTAATAAATTTTGTTAATAATAATAATTGAAAAGATAAAAATAATAATTCTTCTTTTTAATGTTTCAATTCCAAAAAATGCAAATCTGATTTTTTTAATTGCTATTTTATTTTTCTAGAAAAATAAAAAGAGAAAATGAAAATCATGTTAGTTATCCATTCACATTAGAGTTGATTGATCTTATGAAAAATAAAAGATCAACAATGATTCAAAAATGAATCAAAGAATTAAAACATGTGAAATAATTAATGATCCTTATGATTATTCATGAAACCATGAAGATCTATAATGTCATTGATTCTAATTTTTATTTTTCGAGTTTTGAAATCAAAACTCGTTTTGATGAAACCATCAATAATAAAAATAAATATTTTACTTACAAAAGTAAAAATGTAATTATTCTAAACAGAATCTTTGTGCATAATATTAAAATTTCACCTGTTTTGTTTCTTTTAATTATGATTGTATTTTTGTAAACAATTTTAAAAATTAATAAAAAATTTATTCTTGAAATCAAGAATAAATAAATTAAATTGATCTCACTTTTTAAAAGTTTGATCATAAAATCTTTTAAGATTTTTAATTCTAAAATCTTCCTTCTGACAGATAGCCCAGCCTGCTTGGAAGACACCATTGGCTCTTTTAATATCCTTTCAAAGTTATTATTGAAGCTTTTGGAAATTTTGAGAAGCAGAATTGAGAGACAGATTTTGCCTTGATGAGGGTTTACTATCATGGATAGATACCATCAACAAAATAAGATGCATGGTTTTAATGCTATCCACCTATTTGAAATGAAACATCCCAAGATGTTCCACAAATGTGCCCTTTAAAAATATATGATTGATCCAATACATTGATGTTTTTGAGCGCCCCAGCAGTCCCAAAAAAATAAATGCCAGATCCAGAATCACTGGTTGTCCACCCCTTCTAAAATAATTGTTGGAAATTTTTCTTTTCCTTTGAACTGGCCAGCCATCACACTTGGGAAAATTTTTAATGCCCAGTTCATGCATTCTATGCTGCCTATACAGCCTATAAAACCTCTCCCGTAGTTGACATCCAAAATTTGTATTAAATATTGACGGTCTGGATTTTGGTGGTATTGAGCGCTTTTGAGTGAGTTGATGGATTGGAAAGACTTCCTGATATTTTTAAAGACTGTTGCTTCCCCAATACAGAAGTATTCATCAGTGGCATCTATGGCACAGCCATAGGATAGCTGTTGGATGGCCAAGGTCATTTTATGAAGGCAGGAAAGTCCCCATTTCCCTGGGAAATTCTAAAAAAAATAGAAAAAAATGCTTCAGTATTGATATCAAGATATGTTAGACAAAGAAGAAACATTCTTTACTTACTGGTTTCTGAACAAAATACAAACAAATAACATCCACATCTTCCACAATTTTAAGGAATAGTTCCTTTTGAATTTGGAAACAACATGAAAGATTAGACTTGTTGTACGTTTCTACTTCAATGAAATAATAATGCATTAGTTTTTGGTAGCCTTCAATATGATTTCATTCCTTGTTTGGATGGTGTTGAGCTTGAGGCTTGGATTTTTCCTCATCATTCTCAATATCTTCCAGGAAATATGTTTCATCTTCATCTTGATCTGTTTCCTCTTCAAAAATTCCTCCAGGAGTTTTTGCTTTCTGGTTCCAGTGTGGTGGATCATTTCTGGTTGAAAGCTAGCTGGTTTGGTGTGACAGCTAGCTGGATAGGTATCTGCAGACCAAAATAATGAGTTGGCAAAGGTGCTCTTATACACAACATGTTAAGATATACCTGTGACATGCCTCTTACATTCTATGATATGCCTGTGGTGTCCCATGATATATCTATGACATTTTGTGATATTCCCATGGCTCCATGTGACATGCTTGTGATAGGTTGTGTTGTTTTTCTGTCCTTTTTTCTTCCACTCCCATTGTGGTACTCTAAAGTGGACTCAATAAAAATTTTATTATTTCACCGTGAAGGAGCAGGAATTCTTCAGTTTTTATTTCAAGAAATGGATTTTTCCACCCAAAATAACCCCTAGTCACTCACCAAAGGTACATCAATAACTCCACTCGTTTAAGAGCTACTCAAGGCAGAAGACTCAAATCAAGGACTTAGAATAAATTTCATAAACATATAATAAATATAATATCAAATACTATGGTTTATATACATGAGTTATAAGTCTATAATACATATCTACTAACACATAAAATATTAAATACATAGATAGGAGGCTGTCTACATCATTTACTGTACATCCTTACCTACCACATGACTTTAAATACAACTTACACAAGTATCAGGAGTCAATTACATCATTAAATAGTCATATCATCATGCAGGGGCTTAGAAATATGAATGAAAGTAGAATCCACTAGTACTTATGTCATATCTGTGCACTGTATGAACTCCTGACACCCCTGTTTTGTTGTACGCTGTTTTCACCCCCATTTGTCTATATAAGGAGCTCTCTCCTCACTGTTTTCCCCCCAACCTATCTGATATCTGATCATCCCCTGATTTATCAGAAAAATTATCCCCAGTCCAATAATAAATAACACTTACATACATACCTTTAAAGAAATAAATACTTACATTCATTGAACCCTTCAGTGTGTAGCCATTGCTCACATTTTTCCCCTTTCTTGAAGGAGCCACAGAGGACTTGACCCATATCCCCTGCTCCCACAGCTATCCTGCTGTCTTGCCACTTTTCTTTTCCAAAACAAATCTGAGTGCTGGAAACACTCTCTTAAACTTCTAAATTTCTTACCATCACCAGGTGTAGCTTGCTCCCTGTCACTCCCATACTTAACTCCTTCTAAGACTTTCTTGTCACCCCAGGAAGGCAGAGTCTTCACTCCATAATCCCTTCCTAAATTCTGCTATTAGGGTTAAAATCAACTTTAGCCTCTTTTAGATTCTCACACCATCCTTTCAATTTTCTCTCATTTTCATCTTATAAAATAAAAATTAAACATCATAGCATTGTATTGATTTTAAATATTTGAACTCATAGATGTGTAGTTGTCTGTGTTGTTAATTTAGATTATTTAGTGTGTAGTTGCTTGTAATCTATAGTTTATTATTAGGAATATCATTTGTAGTTGTGGTATTCTTAAATTTCTAGTTTACTCAATATTTAGTTGTGGAGAGATTTACTTAGTTTAGTTCATAGCCAATATGTAGTTGTTATTTATGATGCTTACATAGTTTTTATTGTTGTGCCATGTGTGGTTGTGGCTCAACTGATTTTCTTCTCATGTGTAGTTGTGAGAAGATTATTCTATTTTTGTCATATGTCACAATTTTATGACATTTTTTTCTTCTAGTATTTTAGGCATTTTCTTTATGAAATAAAAATTACAGAGTTTTGGGTCTAAAATTCTTTTAATCCAAGATTGTCCCCAAGCTCCTCAGTCAACCTTAAACTTTTTATTAAAACTCCTTTCATCCTGGAACCCTCAAAATTAACAGGGTGGTTCAATTCTGACATGTTGTGATAAGTCTGGGATACCCTATGATATACCTGTGTCTCCCTGTGATACACCCTGTGATACACCTTTAAAAAGCTGTGGATTATCTGTGACATGTTATTGAATACCTGTGAGATTCTGTTAAATGTCTCTGACATGTTGTGAAATGCCTAAAACATATTGTGAGATGTCTGGGACACAATATGAAATTCTTGTGACATAAGGCCGCCTTTGTGTGGTTTGAGTATAAAACTTCCAATTTATCTTATTACCAAGCGTTAATGAGGCAGTGGATTTAAATTTTTGTGCAAGTATAGTGAGAACAATTAGGTTTTTCAAATTTATTTATCATAAAATAATATCATCAAAATCATAAAATCATATTCCCATTTTGGCAGGGAATATGATTTTATGATTTATGATAGGTGGTCCAGAACTGAGACCACATTTCAAAAATATATCTCATATTGGCCACCCTCAAAAGTAAACTAGCAATTCCACTTCATTCATCTCTTCAAACTTCAGCCTCACCCCTCTTGTCAAGCCATTTAAAACTCCTCTTTTCCAAGAATGCACTGCATCCTGGAGCATCTTAGACTCAAATCCAACATTGAGGTGATATCAAATGCTTGTCTTAGAATTTCAAAAATTGAAGAATTTGAAAGTTACTCACTTGAAAGAACCAGTCCAATATCATTATAGCGCAGATAGTACTCACACTTCAACTTGTCTCCCCAGAAAAAAATATAAGGAAAAAAAAAATATTGCCCAGCTTTTTGATTTCACTCAAGATCCAAATTTCCAAAATTTGAAACTACTCAAAAGGATTTAAAAAAAAAAATTATTTGTTCATTTGAATTGGTTAATGAGGATTGAAAAGCAGGATCAGTTTTCCATCATCAAGTAAAAAAGAATTAGATGCATGAACAGGGGATTGATAAAACTAAGAATTGAACTTACCAGAGTAAAAAACTTGGTTGGAAATGGAAAGTTGAAAAGAATAGGAATGAAAATGAAAAAAAAAAAATGCCTCTCATGCTCCAACAGGAGACCAAGCAAGTTCATTTTAAGCTGCCATCTGGGATATGATAGGTTTTAATTTGTGGATATGAGATGTTTCACATGAACAATGTGAAAGAATTTCAATGGTTGAACACCAAAACCAGACTATTTTATTTCAAATGAGAAAATGAGATTAACAACAAAATGAGAAGAGAATTTGAAATGAGAGCTTTAGATACTAACAGGAATTTTAGTATAGTTATAACTAAATCAAGTTTAAGATGGGAACATGAGATCAAGGAGAAAAATGAAGACTAAAACAAGATTGTGTTAGATTGTTTTAATAAGTTATTTTGAGTGATAGAGTCTCTTACTGATGAGGAGTAATTCAATCTCTTGATGTAGTGATAACGGAATGACGATTGAAGTTTTATATACTTGAGTCTTCTGTTTTGATAGTGTTTTCTCAATGTTAGTTTTAGAGATGAGAATTCATAGAATGTTGAATTAACATTACCAGTAACTGATTGTTTAGGTTTTGAGTACTGGTCGAAGTTGAGTGAGATTGAGTATTAGAATTTTAAGAAGAAGATAA
>JNCO01010449.1:0-10103 GCA_000785685.1 Uromyces viciae-fabae
TAATATTATTGATGCTTGATGTTATTGATTATTATTATTTTCCATTATCATTGATTATTATTCATTAATATTTATTATAATTTACCATAATTTATTATTATTTATTGTTCTTTGTAATAGTTTACTATAATTCATTATAATTTATTATCATCTATTATTGGTTATGATTATTGCTTATTATTCCTTATTAGCTCTCTTTTATTTTTTATTATTGTTTATCATTTTTTTATTTTTTATTATACTTTATTATCTTTTATTCTTTTTTATTCTTTTCATTGTTTTTTATTGTTCTTTATTTTTTATTATTTTCTATTTCATTTTTATTTTTTCTTATTATTTTTATTTTTTCTTATTATTTCTTATTTAATCTTTTTTATGTTTTTTTATGTTTTTTTATGTTTTATGATTTTTTATTATGGTTTATTTTATTTTAATCATTCAATATTTTATTTTTATTATTATTTATTTTATGTTCATTATTTTTTATTTTTTATTATTTTATTGCTTTTATGTTTTTTTATGTTTTATAATGTTTCATGATGTTTTATTATGTTTTATTATGCTTCATTATTTTTTATTATCTTGTATTATGTTTTGTTTTGTTATATTATTATTTTGTTTTATTTATTTTATTCTTATTTTTTATTATTTTTTATTATTTTTTACTATTTTTTATTTTTTTTCATTATTTTTCATTTCATTTTTATTATGTTTTATTTTTTCATTATTTCTTATTTTATCTTTTTTATGTTTTTTTATGTTTTTTTTATGTTTTTATTATTTTTATTATGGTTTATTTTATTTTTATCATTTGTTATTTTATTTTTATTATTTTTTATTTCATGTCCATTATTTTCCATTTTTTATTGTTTTAATTTTTTTATCTTTTATTATGTTTTAGTATGTTTCATGATGTTTTATTATATTATTATTTTATTTCATTTTTTTTATTCTTATTTTTTATTATTTTTTCTGATTTTTTATTATTTTTTATTATTTTCTATTATTTTTTATTATTTTTTATTATTTTTTATTATTTTTTATTATTTTTTATTATTTTTTATTATTTTTTATTATTTTTTATTATTTTTTATTATTTTTTATTATCTTTTATTATCTTTTATTATCTTTTATTATCTTTTATTATTTTTTATTATTTTTTATTATGTTTTATTTCATTTTTATTATGTTTTATTTTTTCATTATTTCTTATTTTATCTTTTTTATGTTTTTTCATGTTTTTTTTATGTTTTTATTATTTTTATTATGGTTTATTTTATTTTTATCATTTGTTATTTTATTTTATTTTTATTGTTTTTTATTTCATGTTCATTATTATTTATTTTTTATTATTTTATTTTATTTATCTTTTATTATGTTTTATTATGTTTCATGATGTTTTATTATATTATTATTTTATTTCATTTTTTTTATTCTTATTTTTTATCATTTTTTATTATTTTTTATTATTTTTTATTATTTTCTATTATTTTTTATTATTTTTTATTATTTTTTATTATTTTTTATTATTTTTTATTATTTTTTATTATTTTTTATTATTTTTTATTATTTTTTATTATTTTTTATTATTTTTTATTATTTTTTATTATTTTTTATTATTTTTTATTATTTTTTATTATTTTTTATTATTTTTTATTATTTTTTATTATTTTTTATTATTTTTTATTATTTTTTATTATTTTTTATTATTTTTTATTATTTTTTATTATTTTTTATTATTTTTTATTATTTTTTATTATTTTTTATTATTTTTTATTATTTTTTATTATTTTTTATTATTTTTTATTATTTTTTATTATTTTTTATTATTTTTTATTATGTTTTATTTCATTTTTATTATTTTTCATTATTGTTTATTATTTATTATTTTATCTTTTTTATGTTTTTTATGTTTTTATTATTTTTTATTATTTTTTATTATGGTTTAAATTTTTTACTTACCATAATTTATTATTATATTATTCTTTATTATGTTCTATTTCATTTTTATTATTTCTTATTATTTTTCATTATTTATCATTATTTTTTATTATTTCTTATTTTATCTCTTTTATGTTTTATTATGTGTTATTATTTTTTACTATGGTTTAATTTATTTTTATCATTTAATACTTTTTTTTTATTATTTTTTATTTTATGTTCATTATTTTTCATTTTTTATTATTTTATTTTTTTATGTTTTTTTATGTTTTTTTATGTTTCATTATGTTTTATTATGTTTCAACATGTTTTATTATGTTTACTTATGTTTTATTATGTTTTATTATGTTTTGTTATATTATTATTTTATTTTATTTTATTTATTCTTATTTTTTATTATTTTTTATCCAATACCCTCCTTATTATCTCACTTGCACACATTCAGTGTTGTGGCTTTCTTTGTATAGGACATGCCACCTAGTCAACCCCAAGAGACCAGCTCCCCAGGGTCGACGGTGTTTGGGAAAAGACACTAATCTTTTGAGCGGGCTGAGGTCTTTTTGACCCGAACCATCTGAAGCGGTGAGTTCAGCCCTAACGGTGGGTGGGATGGTTTTCAAAAAGAGTTATGACTTTAACTTGTGAGATGAAAAAGGTGACAAGGATGGCAAAAGTTTTCACAAGCAGGTGAAACTTTCCTGCACTTGCTGCGGTTAAAACACCTCTGATCTAGATTCAGTAGTTTAGGAAAAAACATCTATCTTGCGCATGATGTATTCCTAGCTGAATCAGTTCTAACAGATCTCAGATGGTATTCAAACCTCTAATCTGTGCCCTGTTTAACTAGTCCATCCTTGGATTTTGGGGGCCTTACTTCGCACGGCAACCTGACATTATTTTTTATCATTTTTGATTATTTTTATTTTCTTTTATTATTTTTTATTATGTTTTATTTCATTTTTATTATTTTTCATTATTGTTTATTATGTATTATTTTATCTTTTTTATGTTTTTTATGTTTTTATTATTTTTTATTATTTTTTATTATGGTTTAAATTTTTTACTTACCATAATTTATTATTATATTATTCTTTATTATGTTCTATTTCATTTTTATTATTTCTTATTATCTTTCATTATTTTTCATTATTTATCATTATTTTTTATTATTTCTTATTTTATCTCTTTTATGTTTTATTATGTGTTATTATTTTTTACTATGGTTTAATTTATTTTTATCATTTAATACTTTTTTTTTATTATTTTTTATTTTATGTTCATTATTTTTCATTTTTTATTATTTTATTTTTTTATGTTTTTTTATGTTTTTTTATGTTTCATTATGTTTTATTATGTTTCAACATGTTTTATTATGTTTACTTATGTTTTATTATGTTTTATTATGTTTTGTTATATTATTATTTTATTTTATTTTATTTATTCTTATTTTTTATTATTTTTTATCCAATACCCTCCTTATTATCTCACTTGCACACATTCAGTGTTGTGGCTTTCTTTGTATAGGACATGCCACCTAGTCAACCCCAAGAGACCAGCTCCCCAGGGTCGACGGTGTTTGGGAAAAGACACTAATCTTTTGAGCGGGCTGAGGTCTTTTTGACCCGAACCATCTGAAGCGGTGAGTTCAGCCCTAACGGTGGGTGGGATGGTTTTCAAAAAGAGTTATGACTTTAACTTGTGAGATGAAAAAGGTGACAAGGATGGCAAAAGTTTTCACAAGCAGGTGAAACTTTCCTGCACTTGCTGCGGTTAAAACACCTCTGATCTAGATTCAGTAGTTTAGGAAAAAACATCTATCTTGCGCATGATGTATTCCTAGCTGAATCAGTTCTAACAGATCTCAGATGGTATTCAAACCTCTAATCTGTGCCCTGTTTAACCAGTCCATCCTTGGATTTTGGGGGCCTTACTTCGCAAGGCAACCTGACATTATTTTTTATCATTTTTCGATTATTTTTATTTTTTTTTATTTCTTATTATTATTTTTTATTTCATTTTTATTATTTTTCATTATTTTTCATTATTTTTTATTATTTTTTATTATTTTTTATTATTTTTTATTATTTCTTATTGTATCTTTTTTATGTTTTTTTATGTTTTTATTATGTTTATATTATGTTTATATTATGTTTTATTATGGTTTATTTTATTTTTATCATTTGTTATTTTATTTTTATTATTTTTTATTTCATGTTCATTATTTTTTATTTTTTTATTTTTTTTATCTTTTATTATGTTTCATTATGTTTCATTATGTTTCATTATGTTGTATTAGATTATTATTTTATTTCATTTTTTTTATTCTTTATTATTTTTATTATTTTTTATTATTTTTTATTATTTTTTATTTTTTTTTATTGTTTTTTATTATTTTTTATTATTTTTTATTTTTTATTATTATTTTTTATTATTTTTTATTATTTTTTATTATGTTTTATTTCATTTTTATTATGTTTTATTATGTTTAATTATTTTTTATTATTTCTTATTTTATGTTTTTCTATGTTTTTATTATTTTTTATTATAGTTGATTTTATTTTTATCATTTGTTATTTTATTTTTATTATTTTTTATTATTTTTTATTATTTTTTATTTTATGTTCATTATTTTTTATTTTTTATTTTTTATTTTGTATTTTTTATTTTTTATTTTGTATTTTTTATGTTTTATTATGTTTCATTATGTTTTATTATATTATTATTTTATTTTATTTATTCTTATTTTTTATTATTTTTTATTATTTATTATTTTTTATTATTTTTTATTTTTTATTAATTTTTATTTTTTATTATTCAATACCATTGAAGAATCTTGTTTTCCACGTAAGCTTCTACCATTTTTCAGTCTTCAATACTCATTCCCATCTCCAAAGCTTATGCTTAATTATGGTATTTCAGAAGAATGGGTGTGCGATATTTTACCTGCACCTGTGCCGAATTGGGTTGTAACAGGAAACGATTTGAGTTGGATGGGGTAATTCAGTTTGGTGTACGGATGTCAGCTTTGGCTTACAAGAATCATGTTCAAGCCATTGAAAAAATAGCTTCATCTTCAACAAAAACTCCAGCTGTGCCAAGCCATAATATTACTTACCATCAAGTAAGCTACCAATTTCTCTTCTTGCTTCTGCATAAATGATTGCCTACCGCATTTACCTCTGTCTTTCAGGCCAAAGCAGATTCTTCCAACACCAGTCGCAATGTGGCAAGAGATCGGCCACAATTTGAAACCAAATACTGGCGTATACCGGAATTCAAATTCATCCCCACTCACACACTCATTTCGCTTCTTCAAGCCGCTGCTGGATCTCTTTTTGATGGAACAAGTGATCGAGCTGTCAACCTATCACTACATGTCGAAAATGCTAAGTTGGAGGTGATGTCAAACTCCAAAGAAACAAGTTCACAAACACATGAAAAAATTCCATGCACAATTGCAACTGTACTCAAAAGGCTTCATTTAGACCCTGGAATAAGAAATACTACATGCTGTCCGGAGTGTTTTGCTCTCTATCCACGGAACGGAGAATACGTGCGGACAATCCCAAACAATTGTGATGCTGATTTTTTTTCTGAGAGCAAGATGTACATCAAACGGGTCTTAAGAGACTCACCGGACAAATGTGGCGCACCCCTCTTCCAAAAGTCTGGATCAGAGAGCTCAAGGAAGCCTCTCAAAACGTTTTCTCACCAAACAATTGTGAATTGGCTGTCACGCATGCTGTCTCTACCTGGATTTGAAGACCTTCTAGACTCTCCAATCACCAAACCTGCCTGGTCACCCGACTCACCTAAATCTGATATCTGGGATGGCAGTGTGTGGAACACCCTTAAAAGTTCAGCATCCTCAAATGTCAACTATACCTCGCAAAGTGGCAACCTTGTTTTTAGTTTATACCTTGACTGGTTCAATCCGTACAGATCTCAGCGGAAAACCGGAACAATTGGTGCAATCATTCTAATATGCTTAAACTTACCTCCCTCTGAAAGATACCTTGAAGAACATGTCTTTCTCTATGCTTTTATGCCAGGGCCCAGTGAACCTAGCCTAGACCAAATCAATCACCTTCTCCAGCCACTTGTAGATGAACTCCAAATGTTTTGGGACGGTGTTTGGTTTGATAAGACTTTCAGAGAGCCTGAAGGACGTATGATTAAGGCAGCAATTTTTCCTCTCATAGCAGACCTTCCAGCTCTGCGGAAAGCTGCAGGATTTTCAGGTCATAGCTCTCGACTTTTCTGCTCATATTGCATGATTAACAAAAAAGACATAAATTGTCTCAACTCAAATGAATTTCACCCCCGCACTAATGAAAATCATCTTGAACATGCTCGAAAATGGGAGGAGTTGAAGACTTATGCCGAGCGGGATAAATTTGTCAAACAATATGGTGTGCGCTTCAGCGTCCTCAATCAGCTTGAGTATTGGCGCCCAGTTGACTTCTGCTCAATAGAAATCATGCATAATCTGATCCTTGGTAATTTGAAAGATCATGCGACCACTTATTTGTCAATCTCTACAGCTGGATCAATTCTTGCAGATAAAATTGAGAAGAATAAGAATTGGAAGATTGTACGCAAGAGGATGGTTTTTCATCTCTTAGAGCTGGAGTATGAAGCTGTTTCAGTTGCTGACTCATCTCAGACATCGGACAATGATTCCCATCCCAAATCACCCTTAATGGCTTCTCAATCTGGTTCAATACCCAAATCTCATCAGGTATCACAACCTCCTTCAGTATCTAAATCTGGTTGTGATTCACGATCTAGTTCAGCTTCTCAATCTAGCCTGGCATCACGCTCTAAACTGGAACCTGGATTGATCGAATTCTCCTGTTTTGTGAGGGAAAATACTAATCAAATTTGCCCTGATTCTTCCTCCCAGCCTGGTGTACATTCTAGAAAGCGAAAGAAATGCTTTGAAGAGTCATCAACTAAAGCTACTCCAGCATCCCTCAATCCCCCAACTGAAAGTAAGACCAAATGTTCACGACTGAGCACCAAAGCAAGTGCTAATGTCAATAATATTGTACCAAACCCCAGACCTTCTCACTACAATTTTCGCTTGCGCAAGCCTGGTACCGCAATCATCCCATCTCAGAAAAATATTGGTCTCCAAGCTTCTACTCAATTGCACTCTCCCAAAGATCCACCACCACCCACCACATCAAAATCCCAAAGTAGCTCATTGTATTCTAGTGATAGACTCAACAGTAATAAATCTATCGAGTTGTGTTCCAGTCATCGAGATAGACTTGAAACTAATGGATCTAATTGTTCAGATCTCAGTATGGATGAACAGTCACTTCAAAACATAGAGCTTGATAAAAACAGTGAGGCGAGTACACCCAAGGCGACTCAAAAAAGACTCAACAAACACAATGCGGCTAGACCCAAGGCAAATCAAACGAGAGAATCCCATGGAGTACCAGTTGAAAAAGACAATCCACAAATCTTACCCTGGGAGCTTGAGGCTTTACATGTTGCCATTGAGCAGACCTCAATTCCGTCGTGGATATCACGAGTTCCTAAATTAGTTGGCTTCCCAGGAAACAAAAGCCTCAAAGCTTCCGAGTGGGTTGTTCTTTACTCAGTTTACATCCCTTTGACCCTAGTTCCGCTCTGGAGCCTTGGGACCCAAAATAAAGATCGGCAAATACTTCTAGATTCAACTACACAGCTTGTTGCAATCACCAATATTCTAACTTCACTTTCAATCTCAGCCCACCAGGTCAATGTATTCTCGAAGTGTCTGATCAGTTATAGAGGTCTTTTGATTGATGGATGGAAGGGGATACCATCCAAGCCTAATATTCACATTTCACATCACTATCCTGAATCTATCTCAAGATTTGGACCTCCGTCTGCAGTTGCTTCCTGGAATCAGGAGCGTTTAAATGGTGTACTTGGAAAGGTACCTACCAACAATCAGTTATGTATGTGTGCAGTTATCTCTGGCGAGTTGAAAGAATTGAAGCTGAGAAGTGTTATTTTTTGCTCAGGTTTATTCAACAGCACAATTTGTCAGAGATGGAACATGAAAGCACAACTGATATCATTAGTTAAGCATGCTGCACACATCAAAAAAATCCCAGTAGCGGTGGCCAATCTCATTTGTCGCAAGGCATGTAGCCCTTCAAGTCAACCCGGGAGACTAGATGCACCAACATACCATAGATGGTTTGAATTTCTTTCAGAAAATCAGTCTGATTTTGGACCGCGCCAAGGGGTTTGGAGCCACTGGAATTCTGAAGAAACAAAAGAAAGAGGGCCAAAACTATCATCTGAAATTTTTAGCTTCTTCACTGCACGTATTCATAATAAGCGATACACCACTTGGAATCGACATAGTGGCAATTCTACAGTCCAAGTGAAGCATCAAAATTTAGTATCTTACGGCCAGATTGACAAGATATTTACCTCACCTCAAATTGAAGATAAGCAATTTTTTCAAATCCTAATTTTTCAAGAACTTGGACCGGAGATGGCACATCTCAACCCATATAATAATTATCCCCTTCTCAATTGTCACTTGGTGTATTCACACATCGATGACATTATTGTAGTAGAAACCGCCTCGATTTTGGGACATGCTGCCCTTTTGACTAACCCCCCTGGAACATTTTCAATTCCGCAAGAAACATGCTCCATTGTTGGCCTAGGGGACCTTGTAAGCTTCTTTCTGATTTTTTATACCTGTTCTCTATCATACTGGAATATTCTTAAACTTACCTGTGATTTAACGTATTGACCTGCTGATAATGTCACTCCATAAACAAGGGGCATTTGATTGGCCCAACAGACCCAGGTGGGGAAGATTTAATTATGAATTGAGAATAACAGATGGGAGCGCCATGAGATCATGCTGTTTTTATTACATACTCAAAATGTTTTTGTTTTTGGAACAAAAAAAAAAAAATTAAATTTAGTTCTCCAGCTCAAAAAAGGGTTTCTAGTAGATTTTCATATATATTTTCTTCACATTTCTGTTTCTGTCCTCAAAATGTTTTTGTTTTTGGAACAAAAAAAAAAAAAAAAAATTTAGTTCTCCAGCTCAAAAAAGGGTTTCTAGTAGATTTTCATATATATTTTCTTCACATTTCTGTTTCTGTCTTTGTTATCCTGTTCCTTTTATCTATGTTTGTTTTGATATTGTTCTCTACATTTGTTTTGTTTTGTTATCTTGTTCTTTTTCTACAGTTTCCGAATTGGTTTTTTTTTGGTTTTTTTTTTTCATATATGCTTGCTTCTTTTTCTGTTTTACTTTTTCTACAGTTTCCGAATTGGTTTTTTTTTGGTTTTTTTTTTTCATATATGCTTGCTTCTTTTTCTGTTTTATTTTGTCATCAAGAGACTTATTTTTTTTTTTTTTCAGTTTCAATTTACAAACAAAAAAATCTACAAACAAAGCAATAAAAAAAAGACACTTTTATTATCCCAGTATTTATCTTTTCCCTAACGGGTCTGCAATTTATGGCTCATTCTTTACAGAGTAATATGTAAATAATAAATGGTCACTTGCTTTTCTTTATTCTAAAACTTTTTTCTTTCCCTTTGATTAAATAATAAATGCGATACTTGCTTTGCTTTATTATAAAACTTTTTTCCTTTGGTTTTGTTTATATTTTTGCTATAATAATAAAATAGACTGTTCTTATTACTAGAATTTTAACTGGTGTTTTTTGTATTATAATAAAAGGAAAACAAAATAAATCTTTTAAGGAAAAGAAAAAGTATGAAAAACAAGTCTCTATTTATAATAGGAAATTTTTTGAAACCAATGAGCAGTGGTTAGATCACAAAAAAACAACAGGTAAAAGGAGGAAACTCTTCAAACGGAAAATTCAAAAGGATGAGACCCTGAGAAAAAGGCAAGAAAAAGGATGTGAAAGAAATATAACCAAAAAATAAAAAATAAAATAAAATAAAGTTTTGGCAATCAAGTTGTACAACTTTTTGCCCAACAAGTAGTTAGTCGATTCAGTACATAGTTCTGTGAGGTCCCTGCAACTGTTGGATTCAACTGCTAAAAAGGTGCAGCTCTAGCCGCCATGTGCATAATCCTGTTACAAAGGGGGGGATCAGGTGCACTTCCAGCAGAGCTACACCCCAAGTTTCCTTGATGTCGCTTGCTAGCAAGC
>JNCO01010450.1:0-10103 GCA_000785685.1 Uromyces viciae-fabae
AAAGAAAAAGAAAAAGAAAAAGAAAAAGAAAAAGAAAAAGAAAAAGAAAAAGAAAAAGAAAAAGAAAAAAAATAAGAAAAAGAAACAGAAAAAAATGGCAAGATGGAAAAAGGAAAAATAAAAATAAAAAGAAAAAGAAAAAGAAAGAGAAATAGAAAGAGAAAGAGAAAAAAAATAGCAAGATGGAAAAAGGAAAATGAGATGAAAAATGAAAAGAAAAATAAAAATAAATAAAAAAAGAAAAGAAAAGAAATAAAAAAAGAAAAGAAAACCACATAGAAATAGAAATAGAAAAAGAAAAAGAAAATTTTCTCATTTATTGAGAAAGAGAAAGAGAAAGAGAAAAAAAATAGCAAGATGGAAAAAGGAAAATGAGATGAAAAATGAAAAGAAAAAGAAAAATAAATAAAAAAAGAAAAGAAATAAAAAGAAATAAAAAAAGAAAAGAAAACCACATAGAAATAGAAATAGAAAAAGAAAAAGAAAATTTTCTCATTTATTTTGTTTTTGTTTTCTTTTTGTTTTTCTTTTTTCTTTTTCTCTTTATTTTCATTTTCATTTTGAATTTTCCTTTTTTTTTTTATTTCCTTTTTCTGGTATTTTTTTTTTCTTGTTTGTTAGCCACCACACGGCAATTTGGATTGCCAACCAGTGGCTAAAACCTTAATTATTTAAGGTTTTAGCCATTACACGGCAATTAGTGTGTAATGGCCCAAAAAAAACATATTCACACGGCAATTGTCATGTAATGGCTAAAATTTGCCAAAGCACGGCAATTGGCGTGGGAATTGCTGTGTTTCGGCAATTTTTTTGCCATGATTTTACCGGGGGCCCATGGAAAAATATCTTTTTGGCTTAAAGCTATTTCTTTATCCTTTTTTATAGCTTCTATTACCCTTAATTTCCTTTCTTCTGGAGATAATAAATGCCAAGTTTTACCGGGGGCCCATGGAAAAATATCTTTTTGGCTTAAAGCTATTTCTTTATCCTTTTTTATAGCTTCTATTACCCTTAATTTCCTTTCTTCTGGAGATAATAAATCCCATTAAACAATATATTTGAATACATTCACTATCAGATGAAAGAAATAGCTTTTTTATTATTTTTTTATTCAAAAAGGATGATAGGTGAGTTTTAACATTTACTTTCATACTTTACTCACCCTTATAAAAAAGTCGGGAGTAATTTTCCATGAATTTTGAGATTCTTGGTGGTCCAAAACTTTTTTAAAATGACAGAAAAAATATATTATGTCAGTATTATGTTTTATTTATTTTTTATCAAGTTTTAATTCTAAAAAGGTGTAGGGGTGAGGTTTGGGTTTAAATTGGTAGGTAGGGATTTTAATTTTAATGGTTGGTAGGGATTTTAATAAAATTTTCCAGCCATACCCCAATTTTCAGAAGCTTTGATTCTAGGGACTGAGAATAATTTTTAGCTACACATGCTGAAAGATGTGTAAAAATAGTCATCATACCTTTTTTTGCCTTGGTTTTGGTAAATTTATATATCTTAATCTAAAATTTAACAGAGGGGCCAGATAAGTAGGGTTTGTTTAACCCTCATTTGAATTTTGTGGCAAGGGATGAATTTCTGGGGTGTTTTAATCCTTTAAAATTGAGATTTAACTTGGTTCTGGGGCCTGAGTTAACAGGGGTGGTCAAACTCATATTTTAACACAAAGTGGTGAGTGGTGAGGTACCTGGAGCAGGCTCTGCTGGTCCAGGGACTTACCAGAGGAAGGGGAGTTTTTTGTGATTTCTGAAGGGGATCCTTGGAAAATTGGCTCAGTGGGGATGGTGCAGTTGGATTTCTCATGGGATCCAAGGGCACTGCCACAGTTAAGGTTGATCTAGTCTTTTGGTGCTAAAAAGTGACTGATACTACAATGTGCAGGGATATAGCTATGTATAGCATGGTAATGATGATGATGGGGATTGGGAGGAAGGTTCATATTCCTCCTTTTATATTATTTCCTGTCATGAGGGTGTACAGGAACACCACAAGATAACTGAAACTAGGGTTATCTGGTTTCAGGGCTCTTTTCAAGGTGTCCCTGTATTTTTAGGTAAGTACTGGAGGGTTCAGACCATTACAGGGTATTTTTCCCATTTTTTGAAGCCTCTTATGCTCTTGGAATTAATTATATATCCTGCGGGCTTTATTGGTTTGGCTGAGATCATTCTGGTTGATACAGAAACTCCACAAACATTTTATGTAACACAAAATAGGCTTGTCAACTGTATGCCCATCCCTTTACCTAATATTTGTGCAATCCCCTTGTGTATTCATGATAAGTGGGGCTTTCTATTTGCTTCCCATGTGTTTGGAAGCTTTTTTTGTGTGTTTGGTGCACATGTTGAGTGTTCAGGGATTCCTGTTTCACATTTGGATTTCAGCAACTGTATGGGCCTATGTTCTAAACTATGCATAAATCCACTATTTTACATGTATTTTTTGGCTTATTACTTATTTTCTCTTTCAAAATAAAATCTTTAAGATATGTGTGACATATTTACACAATTACAACTGGTTTTATGGTAGTTTTTGCCCAGTTATGGTAATAAAGGGTTAAGGAGTATGAATCTGGGGGTACACTCACTGAGTGACCCTAGCTGGTTAATTTGCATGAGGACTTCATTTATACCATAACATCTTTAATCTTATTACTCCTTAATATATGTCATACTACTTGAGTGTTCATAATAATATATTCATTTTATTTTTATTTTTGCTATCTGTGAGTTGGCTCTAACATAGTAGCCAGCTACTATGCCAGCTGAAAATTTCTCACTAGTCTCAATGAGAATCAAATTCTGTCCAGAAAAATTATGGTCTGTGCTCCATCCCTCGGATGCCTCACCTTTCCCATCGCACTATATCAAGGGTACTAACCGTTTCACAGGAATGGCCTAGAATCAATCTCTCTAGCTACTCTCAACTCAGATATCACTTTTTTTATTCACCATTTCATGGTGTCACACTTACCTTTTATGTGGTCTTTCTTGTCTTTTATTCCTTCTTTATTTTTTGCTGGTTAGCTTTTCATATTTTTCCCTTGTCCCTTACTTTTTCCCAAATCTATCGAATCAGTTCTCTTCACAGTTAACAGTATCCCCTTTTTTTTTCAAGGAACTAGATGTCTTCTAAATCAAGGAAAAATGTAGAATTTTTTTCTCCAATTTATTTTGTTTCTTTACAGATATGCTGTCTAGATATTCATATGGCCCACCAGGAGAAATCTATGATCACTTGTCTATGAGTGAAATCAAAAAGTAAAAGGGCCCCTTTGTAATTTGCTATCTCATTTGGAGACAAATGATCGTAGATTTTTCCTGGTGCATGGTGCAATGACAAAGGTCAAATTTCACTAAAAAAATAAAAATGTATAAACACTAAAACAGCCAGCTTTTGCGGTACAAGCCTTGTCCATCTTTCTTACCCTTAAGATCTAACGCTTACTACTGCGTGAGGTTTCCTAGTCGATCTCTTGTTCCCCATTCACTTCTGATAAGTATTACTAATAGAGCTGATTTATTTACTAATTTCAAAGTGTACCTTAACCAATTCATAAGATGAAGAGAAGACAGATATAATAAGGTGGAGAAGATTACAAGTCTATGGTTTTTGAAAAATGTTATAAGCTTAATGGAAATCAATTTAGATATAATGATGTAAAGCCATGGTAATACGAAAGGGCTTTGGGTTGCCAAAAGTTAGAAAGCGAAAGGAATTATTGCGTTGAAAGGATGAAGTCTATGGTTTTCGAAGCGAGAATATGAGTGACAAAAAGAACGACTAGAAGTAAAGGGTGCCCATTAAAAACACAGATTCAGATATGAAAACTTTAAGTGCATGCTGTATCAATTCTTTCTTCCATCTGAGACCAGGGTATTGGTCGAACGACACAAGTTTGGGGATGATTTGCTACCAATTCCATCGGGGACATCGAATTGACTTCTTCAGGAACCCGATCAAAAAAAAGCTCCATCACAAGCATAGCGATATATAATTTCAACTCAAGAATCTATAGGAAGTGCGAATGATCTCAATTCAAATTGACTCCCTAAGTGCAGGAAAAACTAAAATGAAATAGTACTAACTGCTAGATTTTTGCCAAAGCAGCCCCGCTGCCCGTGCCCGAAGACATGCATAGGCCCAGCGAGCTGAGCATCGAATCTTCCTTCAGTATTTAACCAGCGCTCGGGGCGAAATTGAGAGCGACCATCACTCGCATTGCGACGTCCACCGGTATATGGAGAATTGTGCGGCATCATCACTACGGTATCTTTCGGGATAACGCAGCCCATAATTATTGTGTCTACTCTACTAGTGCGTGATACTTCTGCTAGAACGTTCCCGCAGCGAAGAATTTCATAGCAAGTGGCATCGAGGTAGCTCAAGTCAGAGCTTGAGTTTTTCAAATCGGAAAACTTGGGTGGGCGTTCATTCACACTTGGAAGCGTGTTGATAAGCTGATCATGAAGTCGATGTTGAACTTGAGGATTATTCGATAGAAGCTTGACTGCCCATGCCAATGTGCAAGCCATGGTTCCTATTGAAGTTCAAATCAGTCAGATTAAGTTATCAAATGAAAACAAACGATAGCGAATGAGAAGAGACGACTGACCATGGCCAGCAACCCAATAAACTAAGAGTTCCTCGATCATTTCTTCCTATTATCCAAACGCAAAGCAGTCAAACTGGATCAGCATAAAATTTCAACGGTATTGCGAATGCAGAGCGACTAACCGTACTGAGCGAAGTCTCCTGTTTCGATCTGGAACGCTGTTCATCTTTGACTAGTAGCGACAGCACGCTATCAATATTATCAGGATCCTGGAAGTCAACCTCTCCAAACATTTTCTCCCTGGAGAAAGACTCTCTTTCCCGCTCTACTTGACTTCTCAAGTAACGAAAAACAGTGGCTTTAGCTCGACGCCATTCAGTCTTGAAAAGCCGCCGGCTGAGCCAAAAAAAGGGTTTTGATGGAGCAACGTAACAGCGAGCAACCTCGGCCACAATCACATTCAATGCACGTGCTAGAGTAGGAAACTGAGGCCTGGCATCGGCAGACTTGATGTCGCGAATGATTTCAAGGTGGGCTAAGCGGGCCCTCGTTACGCCGAAAGGTTGACCAAAAATAATGTCTGATATGGCATCCTTTTATCGATACACGCCGGGACATGGCCCAAGGTAAAAGAAAAGTCAGATTTTTGCAATACGCCCAGGCCCTCAATCAACAGTTGTATGACGAAGCTTACCATAGTGCTGAGTCTCAAATCTTGCGCTGCTTTAAAATATTTTTCCCCGTTTTCATCAAGAATTTGACTGCGTTTCTTCCCTACTTGCACAATTGAGACGAAAAGCGAACACTGTGGCTCAGTGCTCTCTCATCCTCTTAGATAGAGACATGCAGTAAGAAGCGAAAAATGGGTAATGAAGACGGAAGGAAATCTTACAAAGCTGGATTAGATCAATGACGGAGCTGGTAATCTTAGGCGTAACTTTAGACAAGTGGTAAGATGACATGGAATGCGCGATGCTGGTATGATAAATGAGTGTTTTTGCAAAATGAGAAGATTGTTTACTTGTTAGCCAATTTCACACTAGCAATATTCGTGACCATCAATATACAGAAGGAGCTCGTGGAGATCTCTTGTGTGACCACACTTCTGCTAAGGATGTACCTCCATTGCAAGAAATGACATGTACTGCATAAATGTATTCTTGGTACACAAAAGTGATTGCCTCAATCAAAATGTTGCTATGTAAAGAATTCCATCGCATGATGAGTGGGTTTAGAACTTATGGCTAGATACTTCCCGTCCAGGTGATATAGTAGGTTGGCATCCATGTACTAAGAAATCAGGTGGATAGCAATTGGCACGAGGAAAGATAAAGCTCCGATACAAATAACTTACGATCGACGATGGTGTTTAAATACAGGACCAGTAGGTAGTGCTAGTTGTCCATTCGGAATGATGCCGTGGTAGCTGACACAGTACGTTGGTAATGACACGGAATTTCGACGCATAAGAGAAAAATGAATGATTGTACATCAAAAAGGATGTCAGCTTGTCTTATCAACGCCGTTTGATTAATTAAAATGATTGCCATCTAGCGATCGAAAAATGAAGCAGCGGGAGGACTTGGAACCATCAGACCAAACGATACTCACATGTCCATAGTCGATCCCGGATCAGGGAACTCTCGTGATCTTTTTGAGCATACCTCAATGAGTTGTTCATCATCGGCTAGTACCACGATATGAGCACCCAAACCGGTGAGTTTACCGAACCAGCTACCGGCTGGGCCCAACATCACTTGGCTCAAGGGTCCGACGCGATTGGCTTGATCGGCAAAAAAGGTGGTCCGCGTTTTGTGTAATCGCATATGGCGATAGAGCGCCCCGCTATCTCCAAGCGCCCAACGGTAACGACCTGACGTTGGAATCCCAGTTAAGGGACGTGGTCGAAGTGCATCGTAGATAAAGAGGCACAAGATGAAAAAACTGATCACATGGAGGCCATGTGGCCCAGTAAACCA
This sequence comes from Uromyces viciae-fabae, assembly GCA_000785685.1. Lineage (NCBI taxonomy): Eukaryota > Fungi > Basidiomycota > Pucciniomycetes > Pucciniales > Pucciniaceae > Uromyces > Uromyces viciae-fabae. The sequence goes on from JNCO01010450.1 coordinate 6,550, forward strand.
CTTCGCCCACCGCCTTAGCACCAACCAGGCACTTTTTTGTATCCATGTTTGAGTGATGGAGTGATCACCTAACTGGAAATTACCGATACCGAATCGATGAGTGAAGAACATTCCCGAGAGCGGATGACTTGTTAGATGTAAAGATGAAAGCGGGAACTCAAAAGTACCCATGGCATGAATACCACTCATCTTGCTTTTAGGAAAATGGACAGACTACGATGATGTTAATGCTCAAGTTTCTTACGGAATAACTTGAAGAGAAAAATGAAAAATAAAAGATGAGTCTAAATGCCACACTTAGAAGAATAATAGAGGCACTAAAGGCAGGTGAGCAAGAGCGAAGTGAGCTAAGCTAGCAATAATCTTGTCTGTAAAAGGAGAGTCAATCAAGGAGCAGAGAGTAGTCTATGACTAAAATTTATAATTGACGTCTCTGCAAGCTGGTGAATACGGCAGAGTTAGGAGGAGTATTCTTAATCTTTTAGTGATATGCTTTGATCTAACAGAGGTTGTGTCAAACAGCTGAGGTAGCTTTAGAAATTGCGATGGCGATGGTGATAGCGATGACGAAGATGAGGATGAGGCAAAATCAAAGCCGAATTTATATCCGAACTCAAGGGATCCAAATCCATCCATAGCAGTAAGCCATTTCGCTCGCACGAAGTGACTTTTTTGCTTGTAGTCTGGTAAGAGGGACCCCCAAAAGCTGACTGCCCTACTCTAAGTGATTCTTCAGCTAGCCAAGGAGTAATGTCAACTTCAATTAGTATCAAAATGTGAACTCAAGTGGATAGGCCGAAGATCCTGCGGCTTTGCCAACCAGCTTACATCTGCCTTTTTTTTTTCAGCCTAGAGTCATGGAGCGGACGGGGAGCTTCAAGTGAGGGTCATCACTCAGATCACACAGCATCTCCTACAAAGCAATGAGACGTCCCGTTCATTTTGGGCTTGTGTGTTTGAATATCAATGAATCTTATGCGAGCATTGGTTAATCTAGAGAGGACAGTTTGATGGTCCTACGAGTACGTCAGACGTCTGGTGGCAGCAGGATAAATCGCAAATTGTTGCATTCTGACAGGAAAAAATTATGTGAGCAAAAATGTTATAGATGAAAGTATACGTAATGGGGTACCGCTTAGTCAAGGGGTTTGTGCATCGGGTGGATCAGAAAGAGTTAGCCAATAATCATAACTGAACGGGACTGAATTGATTATCAGATACAGCATGCATGGAGATTTATGGAGAGATTAGATGGAGATCTATGTTTAGATTATGTACAGAGACACAGAGAAGAGAAGAGGAGAGTGAGAAGAGGGAAGCATGTATAACGTGACTAGCTTGATTTCCGGCAGCAATTAATTCATGATCGACCGGTTCGAAAAGCCGGAGGTGGCCTTGGAGCAATCCCTCGGCTTGAAAATGCCATTGCCAAATGGCAGCATGATCTAAAATATGTAATACATCCATGTCTGTTTTGATGCCCACCAGTGGGTTTAGCCTTTTTTAAGCTTCTCTGTGCATCCTCGATCGGCCTGGTGGATGTTGTTTTCAGTTGTTGAATCAAGAGGATGCTGTCAACAGCTAATTAGAGGTCGAGTCCCTCAATCCTTCATGTGATGGGGGAGAACAAGACTACCATGATGATGATTAATTGAAAAAACTAAGCGTTAACGATTTACCCTTTTTCTTTTTTTTCCTTTTTTTTTTTTAGATTTTTAAAAAAAAAAGCGTGGAATTCCACGTGCCGCAGTGCGCGCTCTTAGCTTGAAAATCATGCAATCAACGTGTTTCTTGGTGTTTCTTGTCAGCCTCTCCTTGAGCAGAGGAAGTGGAGGAAAGTGGAGGTAATTAATTTAAGCTTGAGTTCGATTATTTTCATGGTCTGGGTCGGATTCCCACATGCTCAAGCGCTAGCTTGGTGGTCAATGAAACCAGTTTTTCCCATGTATGTAGCGAGAATATGAAGATACAAAAAATTTCGCCCGAAGTAATAAACATGAAAACATCAAGAACGAAGTCTAAACAGAGATGAAAACAAAGAAACACATGGAATATGTATCACTAATGACTCATGAGAAGCTGACTGCCATGTTAGTGTCCAACCCTATCCAACCCCACCCAGCGCTAGCGTTATCCTCTCCAAATCTCGAGGGTCATGGTCCTTGAATATTTTGTAATATTCCGGCTGGGGCTCACTGTCAAATTGAACAGGGCACAACTTCAAGTGCGAAATGCACCGTGCACGACCCAAAGGAAGGGGGCGCAATCTCTTTGAGAAAGAAATAACAAATTGAAAGGACTCGGTTTTAAAGAGCTATACGAGAATGAAAATAGACTATTATTGCATTAGCATAATTTACTCAGTGTAAATACATGCGTCTTATATACATGTTTTATAAGCAGAATACATGAGAGAACAAAAAGAGAGAAATGAAATAATGAAATAGATGAGTCCGACGTCGAGTACGTAACACTTCATATGTCTAAAGCGGTCAAGTCATACTCCGACGTCCGCTAGACATAACACCCCCCCACTCGACGGAGGGCCCTAGAACCTGGTCCATCTGAAATTGATGAAGTGGCGCCGATAGGTTCTTTGTAAAAACGTCGCCCAATGGTCCTTTGTGGGGATCCAAGAAAGGGAAATTTCGCCGCGAAACAGCGCCTGATTTGTGATATAGAAATCACGGTCGGTGTGGCAGGTTCGTTTGTTGGAGGCATCGTTAGAGCCAATTTTCACAGCGGCCTGATTGTCGCAGAACAAATGACCTTGAACTTTCTTACCGGTCATGTCTTCCAAGAGGTTTCGTAACCACAGAACTTGACGCGTAGCCATACCAAGGGCCATATATTCTGTATGTGCTGTCGAACTGCCGACAGTAGCAAGACGGCGGGAGATCCAAGCGACGGGGCAACCCCAGGCAAAAATGATCAAGCCATAAGTTGAGCGCGAGAACTCGCCCCCCCAGTTTGCGTCAACAAAACATCGCAAGGCCGGAGAATCATCCGGGTGAAGTCGAAGCGGTCGATCTTTCGTAGCCGCAAGATACCCAACAAGGTGATTCAGGCAAGACCAATGGAGTGTGGTAGGTCGCTTCGCAAAACGTGCCAGAAAATTAACAGAGAAAGTGATATCCGGGCGAGTACCAACCAACAGGTAACTGAGTGATCCAATCAACGAGAAATATTTGTCTACATTGAGAGCGGGACGTTCTTCATTGGTCAACGGTAATGCACCGACAGGAAGGGGTGTCTTATGGACTGAAACTTTATCCCAATGTAAGTCAAGGATCTTTCCAATTAACTTGGGTTGACTCAGAGAGAAACCATTATCGGAGCGCTTAATTTTCAATCCTACGATGGTGTCGAGTACATCAGACCAGGTAATTTTGATTAGATTACCCAGTGACTGCTCCAAACTGCGTAGTGCCTCAGAATTAGGCCCAGTGATGATACCGTCATCGACATGGATCCATATCAGCTCGCGGTCCGACCCCTTTTGAATAGTATAAACACTATTGTCAAACTGGCTGCTGACATAGCCCATCGAAGCC
>JNCO01010451.1:0-10101 GCA_000785685.1 Uromyces viciae-fabae
CACAAGTTCCAAACCGAATTCCACCTACTCTGCCTGTCTCCAGGCAGAGTCATTTTTTTCATGGTGACTCCTTCCAAAAAAAAAAAAACCCGTAGCTCAATCACAGGTGGTCAATATCAAACATCATATATAACATTGGAATGATTACTGTTAAAACCAAAAGAGAAGAGACAACAACCTATCTTCACTGGATATTCTAATTAATTGTTTTTTAAAAGTGCAATTTGATTTCACATTGCACACTGATCAGAAACAATCTTCTTAGAAAATGAGGAAATAGTAGACATCATTAAAAGAAAAAGTGGAGAGAAATAAAGGAAAAGAAAAGGGAAAAGGATGGAATAAGAAAGGAAATGATTACGTGCATTAAACGAAAAATTTTCAAGAAAATAATAATTTGATTTTTTTTTTTTGAAATTTTTTCTGTAAAGGGCATAAAGCACCAGTGACTGAGTGTCTAGACTTGAAATCATTTACATCTGAATCTTCACTTATAAAAGGGGTTTATTACTTGAGCCTACTCTGGGTAAGGGTTATTTACAATTATTCCTCCAAAAATTGGATGATGAAAAAGTGAGGGGGGAGAGAGCTCCTGATACACAAAAATATAAGGGATTTTAGCTCCAGGGGAAACACAAAATCACTGTAAAATATTGAGTGCACAGACTTATGACATCATACACAAACAAATGAGGAAATATCTGGTCATGTGTAACTACACAGCCTCTACATAGAAAGATCTAGAGCTACAGATAACATTGTGCATGCATAAGTTTTAGTAAGTGAACTACAGGCCACATGAAGTAGAATTTATGTGCTGTGCTGCATATGAGGTGATTATTGTATGTGTTTGTGTATATGTAAAATATATGTAGTGTATATGTAGAAATGATTTTGTGTAATTGTATATCTAAAGTGTAATGTAGCTGTGTAAACTTGTATATGTGACTATATTTAATGTGTTGTGTATGTAAATTATCATGTATTTGTTGTATGTATTCCTACTATGTACTGGAATGTATACTATATGTGTTGTAATTTACTTGTGTAAATAATTTATGCTGGTGTAATTACTGAAATTGGTGGATTTATGAAAGGCTGTTGGGGTGTTAAGGGCATTTAAAGTTTGTTTTTAAGGGTGGTGATTGTTGTTTGTTATTCAGTTGAAGCGTGATATGCTGATTGTTTGTGTGATTGGTGATAAAAACTGAAAATTTTGATTTTTGTGTTTTGATGACCTTAAGAATTACCACACCGGCTTGCCCAATATGGGAGGATCTTGACTCCCTCCGGTTCAATGTCCTCATGGAAGTACCTCTTGATTTCAGCTTGAATCCTGTCAATCTTGGGTGCTGGCTGGTATAAAGTGGAAGCAAAGAAGCTTTTTGTTTGATCTACAGGCACCGGTGCGTGTTGGTCATTGGTATTTGCTTCTATACTTGATTCAAAGTTGGCAGCGGCTTGTTAAAGTATATGGTTGACCTCCTCCAAGCTAACTTGGTAGTGCTTGTAGATAAAGCTGGCATTTTTTTTTCCAAAAAGCCAACTTAAACTTGGGATCCAATATCATTGCACAAATGTAATTTTTTTTTTATTGCATCTTTGAAGTATTGTTTAATTTTTTTGATCATTTGATTGGCGTGATTGACAAGTTGGAGCTGCTCATATAGACCTTGATGGATGGAGTGTAGATGTTGGATCAAAATAATGTAAACCGGAAGTGCACTGTTCAAAGTCGGGTATTTGTATCCACAGAGAATCTCAGTGGCCTGTCTAAGAGGCTCAAGTAAGCGCATAATCAATTGCGCAAGACTCCATTCTTTGGTTTTGAGGCAGTAGCTTTTTATCTCTGTGTTCTGATTAAGTAAATTTACACAACTAAAGGAGTTTTTATTTCAGCTTTAAATAAAAACATCATAATAATAACAATAATAAAAATAATACAATAAGATAAAATATTTTATAAAGAAATGAATAATAAAAAGAAAATGATTAATTACCCAAAGGCAAGACTGGTAATATAAAATAATAATAAATATGAAGATTGATTTAATTTAATTTAGTTAATATAATAATATTCTAATAATAGTTTATAATAAAAGAAGATGATAATATATTTTAAATATTTTTAATAATGTTTTATTGTTAATTAATAATAGATTAATTTTATATGTATTTTTAATATAATAGTTAATTTTTAATATTGAAAAAGTAAAATTGTTACTTGAATAAAAATTTAGAAAAAGATTAATTCTTAAAATTCTTGATGATTTTATTAATCAGAAGAAAATCTTAAAGATCGAAATATTTCATTTTTTTCTACTTTGTTTAACTCGCTGTCGCTCCTGCTTGTTCTGAATCAATGTGAAAAGAAAAGAGAACAGCAAGACGTCAGCGATTCATTCAAATCATAACATTCATGATAATCACTTTGATTTCAATCAAAGTGATTTAATATTCTAACTCTTAAACATAAAAATAATCATTTGTTTAAATCACAACTTTAATTGTGAATCATGATTTTTATTTTACTTTTATGTTTAATATTTGAAATATTTAATTAATGGTATTTTCTCATTAATTATTTAATTCATTTAGATAAAAGCTTATTATTTTTATCTTCATTCTGTAATTTATTGATTAATTTTAATCATCTTTTTATTATCTTAGAATGGTAAAAATAAAAATTTAATTAATAACAATTGTTACAATATTTTATTTTTAATAAAATAAATCTTTTGATTTTTAATTTTCAAAAAGATTAAAATAATTCTGACTCACTATTATAAGTGATGTCATTTAATAATCTTTTATTATTCTGACACTGATGACAGAAGTGGGTGGAGGTTTTTTCCAGGATCAATGCACACTGGAAGATTGAATAGATGGAGTTCCAGAATGTTGAAACATCGATTTTGAGGCACTTGATGCCTTTTTTGTGTAATTTGGGTTGACAAAAATTCACAGCAATGGCTAATCTCTCATACCATAGGGAAAAGAAACATACGCATGTGCACCAGCCATGGATATGCTTTGAGATTGGTTTTGAGTCACTATGCACCCCATCCAACAGGTTGGTCACAAAACCAATATTCATCGGATTGGGGTCCAGGGTAGCTTGAGAATCATTGTTCATATTGTTGTTGTCAAGGTTATGGTTGTTGACTGGTCCAAGTTTAGAGATTCCTATCTTGGTTGCTAGGTTGATAACATGAGAGACACAGAATAACAGCTGTTGAGCGCTTTCAAATGAGGGCACTTGGCATTCAAGGTGTTGTCCCATTTTTCCATTGACTGACACATTGTTGGCGGTAATTGTGTGCATGTGGCCAGTTACCATGTATCACTGAAGGACTTTGTAGAACATGTCCACGAGGTTCTGTCCAGAGCGCTCACCTGAATAATGAATTAAAAAAAAGAAAATCAAAAAGAAACCAGAACAATTAAGTTTTAAATCACAAAGATAAGAAAATATTTTGATTGATGGAAAAAAAAATTCACCTTCAACATGCAGAATAGCAATGGTAAGATCTTTCAAGTTGAATTCATTGTCAATATATTGAGCTGTTACTGCAATCATGGCAGTAACATTTGGTGCAGTCCATGTGTCTAGAGTAAATGATACAGATATCTGTTTGGCCATGTGATCATTTTTGATGGCTTCTTCAGCTTGGAGCAAAAGTTGATGTGTATGGGTGGAAATGGTGTTTTTAATGATTGTATTGATTAGTGGAATGGCAGACTCATTCAAAAGTTGGAATATATGACGGAAAGACTTGCACTCGGCCAAATTGAAGGTCAGATCTGTAAAAATTGCACAACTAAAATTTATATTTCTTATTAGTTTTAGCAATAATTCTCTCTCTTTTTTAATTTAAAATACATCAAAAACAAAAACAATAAAATATAAAAGATAAATAAAAATTCTGTCTTTACCTAAAAGGTGAAAATAAATGCCAGATAATTTTTAAGACAATTAAAATATAATAATCAATTTTTTAATAAATTTAATAATCTTAAGATAAAATTTTAAGATAATTTTAATTTTAAAAATAAAAATTGATGAATCAATTTTTATTAAATTTTATTTAGACAATTTTGATTGATAATAAAACTGCTTTGTTTTGATAGAAAAATATTTTAAGATGAAAATAATTTTTAATTAATTTTTTGCAATAATTTTAATTGTATTATTAAAATTATGTGTTGACTGAGTTTTTTGTTTTTTAATTATTTTTATTAATTTTTATGTTTTGTTTTGTTGATTATGATTCAAATTAAATGTTTACTACAAAAGAGAGGTGGTGAATGACGTCATGTGACGTCATTGAATTGTTTTGAATCAAGAACGGTCAATGACGTCATGATCGTTTCTTGAATTTTAATTTTTAATTTTTAATTTTAATTTTTAAATTATTAATTTATTTTTGTTCAAAATAAATTAATTTTTAATTTCGAAATTAAAAACTTACCATTTTTAATTGACGTCATGATCGTTTCTTGAATTTTAATTTTTAATTTTTAATTTTAATTTTTAAATTATTAATTTATTTTTGTTCAAAATAAATTAATTTTTAATTTCGAAATTAAAAACTTACCATTTTTAATTTCTTTTATTTTTACTTTATGTTAATTTTATTTTAATCTCTTTTTTGTACATAAAGTCTTTTTATATTCTTGTTGTCTGAGACTTTTGTAAAAGAGATTTTTATTTTTATTTTTTAATAAAAATTAATATCATTAATTTTTATTCTATAGTTCTTTTTTCTTATTTTTATTAAAAAGAATAAAACAATGTTTCTGCTTACTTCTATCAATAAGCACCATTTTTCTCTTGCCTTGGCAAGGATATTTTGAGGTATTTTGACAAGATCACAGTCTGCAATTAAATGAACAAGAGTGCTCTTGAGGGAATCACTGTTGAGTTCAACCGGCTATAAATTTGTCCTGTCAATAAATGATAAAATTTTAAAATGAGGATAAGAAAAAGAAAAATAAACCTTTGGCTGCAAAGCACCCCTTTGGGACCACTTCTCAATATCCATCTGATGGCCTCTGGTTTTTTTAATGAGATTTGGGTTGGTCAAGGAGTGCATTTGAGAGAGATGACCATGGAGGCTTTTGGTGCTTCCCGTTTTCTATTTCTTGAGCCGCTTGCCACATATGGCAGCTGATTTAGTGATGATTTGGCAGATAACAATTTCAGGGTTGTCCTTGTTGTCATTTAGATAATTCCACACCCAGCTGCGCTTGAGGCTGTTTTGGCTTGGGGATTTGGATATTTCTTCCTGGTTGATTTCAATGATCTGAGATGGATTTTTGGTTTCAAAGGTTTGTGAATGAGATTGAGTGGTAGAGGTCCCACAAGGGGGTGGAGGAATATTCATGGCCCTTTTATGCCTCATTGGTGGTGGCTGATATGTAGGATATGTGGCATCTACAGCATAATGTTCCAATGCCAGCCATAAAAAAACCCCCCAGGTTTGGGGATATCCCAGTAATCCTCAGGGTCTGTCTGTGCCTTGGGCTGGGTATTAAACCCCGTCCCAAAACCCAGGACTATGCCTTAGCTAGGGCTAGAGTTATAGAGTGCCAGCATAATATCCATTGTCAAGGATAGAGTTTGAGTTTAAATGAGTTAGGAGTGTCATACTATATTAGAACCATTAATTTTTTTGTTTGTCAAAAGGATTTCCTCACCATCTTATGTCTGAATTGGGGAAGCTGTAAAATTGTTTTTCTGACATGGTAATTTTTCTTTTTTGACAGGATCAGGGCGGGGAGGGGATGGAAGGTTTGATTGATGTGGGAAGAGTGTTGAGACATGGCATGTCCCAGCATTGTCACTGCTCACACAGACACATTAGTGGACCATTAGTGCACGTGGAATATCATTATCCATTCTACTCCACATTCTCCACTCACACAGATGATGTAGGATCTGATAAAACTGATTATATTGACTGAGGTTGGAATTTACTGGTTGCTGAGATTCAGGATGATTAGATTTTATAGTGGTTGATGCGAGCTTTTCTTCTGTCTTTTAATTACTTTTGCTTGCATGAATTTGTCCTTGGAAACTCTTTAACAAGCGAACTAAAAATGACTGGATTAAGAGAGGTAAGAATACAACAAAACAAAATGATAAAAACCAGGACTCCAAAATTTGATCATTCAAAATGATATCAAATCTTGAAGACGTATCATGATCAAGAATTATGTCCTTCCAAAAAATCAATGAGATTAAACCAATGAGCAATCCAATTGGATGAGTACTCAGGATAATCCCAAGCCCCGCCCCTAATGGAAAATTCAAAACTGAGACAACCGAGATACAACATCCGGATAGCATTAGCTGAATAGGCTCAAGTATTTTAACGGAATGCTGCGTCCTTGGTGGAATTATCAACATCACAAAAAGTGGTAGCATAGCCAAAATTAGCATGGCAGCGTATAATTTAGCAGACTGAATGGGCTTTAGTGGAACCAAATTCAAGGAGAAAAAAATTGTAGTAAAAATGTGAAATGACCCAAGAATCAGTTAATTATTTTAACATTGATGTTAGGTTTGTTTGTGTTTAAAAATAAATCACCTCTTTGGATTTCGCAGTGGTAATGGAACGCATGGCAACCCAGGCGAGGACCCCGATAATATGGGTGAGACCAATAACACGCAAACTCCAAAGAATATCTAATCCCTTGGGATTACCGGTTTCTCGGACGTCTCCACACTGTGTTTTTTCATGATCGGTCGAATGTGATTTTGGATCTTCATCAGACGGAGAGGATTGTGTATAGTTCGACAAACTGCCCCATTGAGCAAGTCCTTTGAGCGTCAATCCAACTCCGATCAAGAGTGGAACAATCAAATAGATTGCAACACTAAGGAAACTGTGCTCGGATTGTAGCAAGTAGAGAAAGAAACTTTGATGGAGACGTTCCAATAGATTATTCAAACTTCGCAAACTGGATTCGACAATCTTTCCAAGAGTATGAAAACCATGAGGTCCGTCGGCTGGATGAGCAAATAGTGCAATCGAATCAATTCGATAAGTGCTAAAGATACCTTCGGGACCTGAAGGAGAGCCCAATAGACCATATGACATTTGCCGAACAATGGTGCGACCAGCTTCAATATATTTATGCAATTCAGGATGATTAGGAAGATAGGTTGGATAATTTGGGTTCAATGGTCCATCATGAATTGTGACAGGGCATGATCCAGTCCAACGCACGATATAGGCAATGCTGTTGATCAAATCCAGATTTGGCAATTGTCCGTTGATACCTTCTGCATACAAGTTGATTTGGATTCTTAGTTAACAACTCACAAACCACAGTTTGATGGGAGGCATAAATTAAGAGTTATCTGACCATACTCAATACCAATGTGGCTGAATGAATGATATGGGAAGTCAAGATTGAGTGCAGCCCATATAGATCCAGTCCTAATGTCGAGTTCATCCATGTTGAGATCTACAGCATTGCGACTCGAGGTTGTGTCAAAATAAATTATTGCCAAAGAAAAACAAATAGGCAAGTAATACGATATTGGGGGAATTAAAACATACTAGACTGATAAACCCCATGGTAAGCTTTCAACCACGCATGAGTCCCTTCAAGAAATTCATCAGCCACCAAAAAGATAATGTCTTTGCTCCATAAGTTAAAGCCTAAAATTAATCTCCAAAGAAGCCTCATCAGCATAGTTTTGCTGATCAACTCCTGCAATTCAGAGATAACCTACTAATAAGGAATTCCGCCAATGCCAACACACTCGCAACTCCTCTAACATTGACATCGCCACCACGCACATCAGAACCAGGTCGACGAGTGAGCCAAGAGGCCATGAGGACCAACGCTTCGGATCCATCAGTACGAGGGGCATGAAGAATTGCGTGTACATTGGTCCCATTGCTTATTGAAAGAGAAGATGCGAGTGAAGTGAAGGTGTAAGATTGAGTCTGACTGCGAAGTCCAAAACTTTGAAAAAGTTCCTTGATCTGGTTTGCCCGCCTAGGTAAGCAATATACATGTTAAGGTTAGATTGGATATTTAAACAAACAAAAAAGATATTTGAGAACAGTAACGAAAGCAGACAAAAAGAAGCACTTCACCGATCTGATGGTAAACCTCGCCATTGATCCACCAAATCAGCATATCGATCAGCTTGGTGAACTTCGCTCCAGCCCCAATATGTATTCACCTGATATTGATTATCCAAGATGCAACATAAGAATATAATATTCATAAAAACAATGATAATCAAAGTTTACAAAATAGGTTATTTGACTCACTTGTCCAGGTAAAATGGCATTTTCAGAGATATAGGTTGAGCGGGAGAGTAAAGATGCGGGCAGAAGTAACCCAGCAACAAAACCACCAGTTATGAGAAGCAAGCTAGGAATATAAAAAAGAAGGAAACAAAATGAACAATTCAACTATTTCAACTCAGCAAACCACGAAAGAAAAAAAGAAGCATTACCTAATTCTAGGAGCTAATGAAATCAGGAAATCGACCAAAACTTGTCTTCGATTGAGTCTCTTTCTCAAACTAACTAAATCACCTTCATCTTCTTCAGCCAGATCAATCTCATCTTCTGACGCTATCTCTTTGGGTTTGACCTGTTTCTTAGGATTGAATCTGGATCGTAGTTGACTCAACATTGTCTCAAAGCCGAAGAGTGGGGTCAAGATTGGATTGTCGACTTCCCGAAACCCCTCGAAATCTTCCCCGGGCCCGATTTCTTGGATTTTTGACCAGCCCTGCTTATGTCTTGCAGTAATATTTAATGTATTATTGGATAGGTATTATACACTTATAAATAATGTATATAATACATAGTATTTAGTATTGTATTTATTATATGTTTGTGAAATTATTACAAGTACCTGATTTAAGTCTTCTGCCTTGAGTAGATCTTAAACTAGTGGAGTTATTGATGTACCTTTGGTGAGTGACTAGGGGTTATTTTAGGTGTGGAATCCATTTCTGACATAAAAACAGAAGAATTCCTGCTCCTTCAAGGTGGAATAATAAAATTTTTATTGAGTTCACTTTAGAGTACCACAACGGTTGTAAAACATAGAGAGTCTATGTATGCCACGGGTTTTTCTTCATTTTAAGAACAGCCAACTTATGGAACAAGAAAAGTTCTCATCCTTGTGCAAATTTTCTTATATGATAAGGTATTTAGGCCCCAGTTATAAAGAGGTTTTGACTTTTAGTTTTGACTTTAGTTTTGAGTTTGTTTTGAGATTGTTTTGAGTCAAATTTGGCTCGCAAAAAAACTCAAAACAAAACTCAAAACAGGGGAAAATTAAAAAAACACAATTATAAAGAGGATACCCCACCCGGGGTTTTTTTTCCGGCACCCAAGAAAAACCGGCCGCTGTGGAAAGATAAAGCGTGTCCGCACACGAATTGCTCTCTCCGCAGGTTCCAGAACTCGATGATCCCGCTTAAATGGACTGGTGGACCAAGATCTAAGAGAAACTTACGCTCTCGACTAAGAACCCCAAACAAGTTGGCCCTTTCTTATTCCTCGCGCTTCCGCAGTTTCCCTCCCTAAGAGTCTTGGTCCAAAACAAAACTCAAAACAGGGGAAAATTAAAAAAACACAATTATAAAGAGGATACCCCACCCGGGGTTTTTTTTCCGGCACCCAAGAAAAACCGGCCGCTGTGGAAAGATAAAGCGTGTCCGCACACGAATTGCTCTCTCCGCAGGTTCCAGAACTCGATGATCCCGCTTAAATGGACTGGTGGACCAAGATCTAAGAGAAACTTACGCTCTCGACTAAGAACCCCAAACAAATTGGCCCTTCCTTATTCCTCGCGCTTCCGCAGTTTCCCTCCCTAAGAGTCTTGGTCTGTGATCTTCCCGCTAAAGAAAATGAGGGTTGAAATTTTAACGTCTGATACTCTAAAGTAATCTGCTCTGGTTGCGTTAATCTGTGTTAATTTTCCTAACAATATGATGATGTGTGTGTGTATGATGATATATATTCCTCTATATTTTTTTCTTCTTTATTTACAACTTTTCCCTCCCTTCCCATCCCGCGCCCGATTCCCCCGATCCCACCCTCTCTTCCCCGTGCA
>JNCO01010455.1:0-10096 GCA_000785685.1 Uromyces viciae-fabae
TGACTAGGGGTTAATTTGGGTGTAGAATCCATTTCTGAAATAAAAACTAAAGAATTCCTGCTCCTTCAAGGTGAAGTAATAATTTTTTTATTGAGTCCACTGTAGAGTACCACACCGGAAGTGTTGGAATAAAGTCCACAATTGATGATCTCACCCAACACGCTTGAGGGGTCAGGCTGACCGCTCTGATCGTGTCCTGTCGACGGCTTTCCCAACCAGCGCAGCCATTGACGCCTGACCTTTTTGGCAGCTGGGCTGGATGACCAGCAACCTGTATGGGTTACACAGCCTTCCCAGAGTCTCACCGGCCCACCGGGCACACTCTCGGCGGTTTTACCCATTGGGAGGAGATACACACACTGAAATTGCTGTCTGACATCACCACATAGAGGATACATGTCCACACAGGCTATGAGCCCTTAAATAACTCTTGCTGGTTAAAACCGTGTCATCATCATCTTTGGCCGGCATAGGCAACATTTGTTTTAACGTTTATCAGCTGTTGTTGGCTAGTTATTCTTTTTTTCAAAACTTAATCACTACTTTAAACTTATTTTAAGAAGATATAGAAACCACAATTAGAAAATTAATAACAAAAATAATAATAATAGTGGGGTTCACAATACATTTTCCTGAGTAAGATTTTAACCCGCACCCTGTAAGCTGCGCCACAGCTGCAGGATAAAAATTATGTGTTAAAAAATTACCAATTTAATGTGACTGAAAGAAAATTTTAAGACCCCCCCCCTCCCATGGAAGCAGTTCTGGTCCCCCTTAATTTTAAAGTTGTTGGTACATTTTTTTTTTCTTATCAGGTTTTTTTTTCATTCAATTTTTTTTTCGATTTTTTATTCATTCAGTCAGACTCACACCCACCACTCATCAACTACTATGCACCAGAGAAGTGAACAACAGCAACTGACTTGGCCATAGGACTTCCCATTGTACCAACATTGGGTTGCTTTCCAAGAAATTCTGGCATGCAATCTCTCATGGACAGCTTATATGATGAGGAATCTGAAGCTGGCAAACTTCTGCTCAACATTTTATCTTGCCACTATTTGAATTTCAGGGCCAACCCTTCTCCTCATGAAGCATAAAATATAGCAAAAATGTTTGAAATGCGTGATCAGGACTTCAAAAAGGCGGTTTGCACATCCAAGAGTGGCTTTATGTGGCTCCTGCAGAAGATATTTCTCCACCCAATATTTTTCAGCAATAGCTTCCACCCCCAACTTCTAGTCCCAAACCAGCTGGCCCTCACCCTGGAACAATTAGTATCCTATTTTAATGGCGCTTTGGTATTTCAATTCTTGCGGAATCTGAATGTTGGACAAGGTACCACAGTCAAGGTCAGCTGTTGAGTTATTGAAGCAATCAACAGCTTGGTAGCCTGGCCCAGTAAAGAAAGAAGAAAGGAAATATCTGATGTACTTAAACATGAAGGGTTCAATGGCTGTGTTGAATTTGTGGACAGCACCACTATCCCATTATACCAGTGTCCTGGTATTGACGGCAAGGTTTACTGGGACCACAAAAAAACCTACTCATTCAACTGCCAGATTGTATTTGGTTGCAACAAGCTAATTAATGCATTCATGGCCGGCTGGCCAGGCTCATGTGGCAATAGTATGATTTTCAAGCAAATAAAGCTTCACTTAGACTCAAATAGATTTTTTGATCAAGTTAACATAACCAGTCCATTTGCTTCTTCTTATTTTTTTTCTTTGCCATGCAGTATATCAGCTTCTAATGTGCCATTTTTTTTTTTCCTCTGGGAGTACAGGTCAGTATTTAGTGGCTGATTCCGCTTATGAACTAGCCATGAACATTATACCTTCTTACTCGTCTCCCACCTCAAACATCAAAGAAAAAGCTGAATTTAATTAATGTCTGGCCAAGGCTTGCATTTAGAAGGAGCACACCATAGGTATTCTCAAAGGATGATGGACATCACTTCAACAATTACACTTACAAATAAATGAACTCAATTGAAACATGTTGGAAATTATCAGGTGGTTCAATTGTTGTGTGACACCACACAACATTTTGGCGCAGATTGGGGACTCATGGGACAATTTGTATGGCCTGGGCAATCTGGTACCTGCAATCACCACCCCATTCTGGTACACTAATGCAAGAGCTTCACCGCAATGCTATCCAAATTTTTTTTTTGGAAACAGACTACAACAATGGCAATCTACCTACCCCTTCTTGACTCTGGATGGTCAATGGTGTTTATTATTTTCTTTTTTATTGTTTAATACAATACATAAAATATTCCTATTTAACTCTAAACTGATCAAATGATTATAAACATTAATTTCTATTGAATCAAATCACCTATCCAGCTAAAAAGAAATTAAACAATTCACCTATCAATTAAAAAAAACCTCAAAGAATATTGTCAACTCAGTCTCCAAGTGAAAGAATTAAATAAAAAGATAAGTATAATTTTTTATGTCATTGAATTAGTTAGTTTAATTAATAGCTAACTTTGAGTTGAATGGTAAATTGAATCTTTGATAAGTAGAATGAAAATGAATTTGATTTAAATGTTTATAAGAAAAATCAAAAGTGATAGGCGAGTTTTTAATCAATGTGAATTTACGTGTTTGATTTGAATTAGGATCACTTAAGTTGGGAAGGCTTTGTTGTTGGCTACTCTTGGAGATTTTTTGACAAGTGGGTGCGTACTCGCAGCTGAATAAAAATTATTTTGCTATTTTCCACATGGATTTTTACTCAAGTATGTCTGCTCTTGCCTCCATCAAATTTAGATTTTTAGGAGTAATTCATTATCATTTCAGAAGAGATTTATTGTTATCCCGTTGCAGTGACTTTGCTCAAAGTTATGAAGTAAACCTAATCTTGAATTAATTGGCTGGGGTATTTCATGATGGAGAGCAATGACTTGTTGTTATTTGCTGTTTGAAATCAATTTTTTTCTGTTATTCTCTCAATGTTGCAAGTTTCATTTTGATTATAAACTAATTTTTATTAAAAATTTATTTTTCTACATTTTATCCAAAAAACAAAATACATTGGAAATATGGACAGCAGTAAAACAAATGCAAGTAAGCAACTATCACTCTTCCCTTTCCTTTACTCACTTGATTCAAGTTGAGCCGTATCATCATCTTAAGTACTGATGCTCCCTTAAATGATATGATGCTTTTTTTATAATAGCTTGTAATTTACTTGAGATTGAATATTCTGTGAATTGTAAATCAACTAAAAGAATATGCTTTTCCAAAAATGAAAAGGGAACACTATCTAAAAAACTCCTCAGCGTGTCTCATAAATTGTTATCAAATTCATTCTCTTGGTCTCATCCACATGGTCTTATCTACATGAATGTTGTTAGATCTTTACGTATGCAAGATTTACAATTTTCAATTCAGATCAATGAACTTAATTTCTTTTGAGATTCTACAGCGAATTCACTATTTGTATCTGTTCGATAAGTACCAGAGAAAATTAATTCAAAGAGAATTTGAATAATTTAGAAGTAATTTTTATGTTACCTTAACATTAGCTTTCAAAAATAGATCTCTGTTTCTTCAACCAGAATAAATTTTTCACCCGCCAAAATCTCTTTAGTGTACCTAATGATAATAACTGAGCTTTTTCCGGAACGCACCATTGACCAATTTGAAGAAAGAAACCACTCACATATTGCTTTCATTCTAACGGTTATCACATGGATTACTGGAGGAGCAAGTTTCAGATTCATTATTTAACATTGTTCTAACACCTTTACCAGTAGAAAGCTCATTTGAATCTCATTTGCCTGACAATTCTTATGGAAAATGAACTTGTGTGATAAGATAATGATTTTGAGATTATGGTCCGCATATAGTTATGTTCAGTAAAACTCTTCTCCACCAATGACAATATGATTAATGATATCAACACTGCATTTCTGATCTCATGATATTCAATTCCATGATGTGTTTGTTTAAAATTCATTTTTGTTAGATTTTTTAATTTATTGATGGCCCTGTGGTTGGTAAGTTTTCATTCAATCAATGGAGTTTGGCATCTCTCACTAGAGACTGATTACTCCCCCTTTTTAAATTATTATTACAATCACCAGTGACGTTAATTAGTATCTGAAAGTTTGAACATTTTAGACTTTTCAGCTGAGTTTTTGCTTGCATTAGAAATTTAAGAGTTAAACATTAAGGTTACAAATGCAAAGATAAAGCTTCAAGTGAACTCTATTGTTGCTTCAAGGTGAGTTCATCAATTGATTTTAAAAAAAAAAATTCATATTCATATATGGATATCAGTAGTTAAATCTTTGATGTTTCAATTTATAATAATACACTCAGCTGAAAAGTGATCTGAAACGCCAGAAACCAGTCCAAGCTACACTTGAAAGCTGCACACATGTTAGCAAATCAAATACTCCAAATAATCCATGTTTTGTTTCAAATAGTGGCATGAAAAACAAGCACCATTGCAGCCAGCCCATCATATTATGAGAGAAATTTTGGTAGTGCTTTCAGAATACTCAGTGTAGAAGAATTCAATTTTTTCTAGTTCTCTGTTCATCATTTTGATGTTGTTGAAAAATTTCAACTTGTTGAAAAAGTAGCAAAAAGAAAAATGAAGAAAATAAGTTTTACCCGAGAGCAGGAAGTGTTGTATTACAAGGCTGCACCATTTATTAAATTTTGAGTGAGTACAAAGTTTCACCATTAATTGTATCAATGAAAAACAGAGAATAAAAGGATATCAAAAATAAAAAAAATATCAAAACCAAAAATTGTATGTAGCTGAACTGAAAAGAAGAGAGAAAGCTGTGTCCATGATTTAATAATCATAGCATATTGGAATAAGCAGAAACAGAAAGATGTTGTAAAAAAAGGCATGAGAAAAATGAAGACTTCTCAAAATAATAACAAAACACCAGTTAGAGCATGAAATTAAGAGCCAAAAATCATTCTTATTAATGATTCAATCTTGGGAGTGGATTTACCCTCAAGCAGCCACTTCTCCACGGATTCCTTTTTCTCTTGAGAGGTTTTTTCTTTTCATTCTCTTTCTGCTTGTTCAGTTGCATATTTAAGTTTTTCCCACTCAAACTTTGCTTTTTCCATGGCCATGTGCTTGTCAAGGTAGCTGTATTTTTTATTAACTGAGGATTCAAAATCACTGGCAATGCTTGATTTGGAATTGTTGTTTCGGGAATCTCTTCAAGGTGATGAGACACTTAGACCATACGATGACATATTAGGGAAAGAGGGGCAACTTGTTGGAATTTTACTTGAGAGATGGGCCCACTCCGCAGTACGGTTATAAACTAGGTTGAAACCTAATTCACTCACTCTCTGGGCGTTTAAGTACCAGTTCACTAAGCTACAGTTTTTTCCTTGCCGCTTCTCATCTTTTTTGATTCAAATCATCTTCAACCAATTCAATCTCTCTGCGCATCAAGTACTAATTTGGTGAGGAAAATAAGACAAATCGTTGCTTATGTCACCTTCAAACTAACATCTTAAAATTCATCAATTAACGTGAAAGTACCTGCAGTGTAGAATAAGAAACTCGAGTGATTACTGTTGGATTTGGAGTTTGATTTATTTTATTTATTTTTATTTTTCTTTTTATTTTTATTCTTCCTTTTATTTATTTTATCTTTTTCTTTATTTTATTTTATTTTACACATTTCACATATCTGTCCCATCACTTTCACACTTTACCTTCCACATCATCATCCCTTTACCCTTTTTATT
The DNA here is from genome assembly GCA_000785685.1 of Uromyces viciae-fabae. NCBI lineage: Eukaryota > Fungi > Basidiomycota > Pucciniomycetes > Pucciniales > Pucciniaceae > Uromyces > Uromyces viciae-fabae. The sequence continues at coordinate 5,745 of JNCO01010455.1, forward strand.
ATTACTCACTCTTCAAGACTTATCTATACAAGGAATCTAGTGCACCTGCCTCCTATTTAGGCCTCTCTTGGTATTTAAAATCACTTTTATTTCTTCATCATTATTTTATTATTTTTACTAATTTTTATTTTTATTTTAGTTCGCACTACACTTGTTTTTTTTCTGTCTTATTCTTAGTCATCTTTTATCTTGCTGTTGCCCTTTTTAGGTATTCTTTCTTTTTATCATTTTATCTTATTTTTATTTTTTGTTGTTTATTGAAATCAATCTCCTTTTTAGACTGAAATATTTACAATTAAATCAAGAGAATAGCTTAGAACTAAGAATTTATGACACATCAATCTTTCTCCATTTTTTAAAAAAACCCTCTTGATCTTCTTCCAATCACTCAAAATTGTTATCCTTGTGTTTATTTTCTTATCTTTCTTATCTTTCTTGTTTTTCTTTTATTTTTTATCTTTTTTATTCTTTTAGTCCATGTGAATATCCCAATTGTCTAGGAAATAAAATCTGCCTTCTCTGATTGAATATCTCAATCCTCTTTTGGGATGAACCAATTTCTTTTTTATTCTTTTAGTCCATGTGACTATCCCAATTGTCTAGGAAATAAAATCTGCCTTCTCTGATTGAATATCTCAATCCTCTTTTGGGATGAACCAATTTTTTCTTGTTACTTTTCTTCTTTTCTTAAAAATTACTCATTCTTGTTCTTCTCTTGTTAGTTTTGGTTTTTGCTTTGAATCATAAAATTTTTTATTTCTTCACAACTGGAGAGATCAGATGTGAAACAACTTTGAGAGTTGGTAGTATTATAAGCAGGAAGATTGGAAGGTGATTCATTCAAGACTGATTTGGTAAGGTTTGGCATGTTGGAGAGGAATGGAGATTAAATTTTAGGGCTGGGAGGGTCAGTCACCAGATTCAATTGTACCATTGTGGGTAATCATTGAGAAGAGGACTGATTGTTTTGGGTGGGTTCCCAATGATCAATCAGATCCTGTTTGTCAGACTATGTGATGCCTAGAACCTAACTCTACTAGCTACACAAGGTGCAAGAATTTTATATACTCTAATTTTCTGAGTATCTGAGTGCTTTTTAATGATTTTATTTTGATTTTCAATAAAGAAATATTAATTTTCATAAAAATATCAGAAGAGGGGCCTTCTAGGCAGGAATTCTTTAATGCCTTCTTTGTCTTAGTGGCCTGCAGAGCAGGGTTCCTTTTAAAATCCCTTTCATATGGGCCTGCTATGCAGGGGTGCTTTAATGCCCTATTTTTTGAGTAAGTGATATAAGGAAAGAATAATGATACTACTCACTATTAGTATTATTTTACTTACCACGAACTGGAATGATAGTTCATATTGAAAAGGAGTGGGTTGATAGCTTTGTTGGACTTTGAGCTTAAACAGGTCTTGTCACTGGATTTACTGAAATTACTGATTTTGACACTGGTTTGGCAGGTAAAAGTATATTGTAACTATGTAAGCAAAATGTAGGAAAAATGATGGGTGATGAAAGGAGAAAGGAATAGCTCTATTTATTTTTTTTCAGATCCTCTTGGGGCACCCTAATTAGATGGTAAATGTCTCAGGAACAAATGATGTGTTTATTTACTATTTGACACATCTTGTGGGCATGGGAACTTTTGAATGGTGAAAAATCTCATGCAGTGTAATTCATCTCATGTTCTCTTTTGTCTGAATTTGATCTCAATTCATTTTAATCATTTTTACAATAGAAATTCCGACAGATGTGAAATTTAATGCAACATGTACATAAGCTTATTTCATGTATCAATTTCAAATTTGTTTTTTTAATTATTATATTTCATAATTTTATGCTATATGTATTTTTCCTGGATAACTGAGTATCTGTTCTTCAAGGAAAAAATTGTCTTATGTATCAATTTGAAATTTGTTTTTTTAATTATTATATTTCATAATTTTATGCTATATGTATTTTTACTGGATAAATCAGTATCTGTTCTTTGAGTAAAACATTGATTCAATAAGATTGTTGTTCTTCTTTGAAAATTTATTTATTTTTGAACATCTCTTGATTTGATATAGAGATTTTATGCTTATAGAGGAGCTTTTTCTGTATGTACTTAAAATATTCATACAAAATGCTTATTCTAGATATACAAAAATACAAAATGCTTATTCTAGATATACACTTGTTAGATCTTTTGCATTTATTTTATGTAACATGTATATTGAGTTTTTTCTAGCATAATTGGTAGTTGCTACCAGATTCAGCCAAAGGTGGTTAAGGAGTAGGAATTTGAGTATACCTCCAGTGATTGACTCAAATTATTGCTTGATGAGGAATCCAAATATGCAATAATATTTGGGTTTTGATGAATATTTAAACAAATAACCATTATTTATTGTAAAATAATTAATGATTTTGTTTTTATTATATTTTTACTTTTTATTTTTATTATTTTTGTTTTCATTGTTACATTATTGGCTTGTTCAAAATTGTAGCAAGCTGACAATTTGTGGCATTGGTTTGGATGGGATCCCAATTAGCAATCAAATCTTTTGTGTAATTGGTTTGGGTGGGATCCCAATTTGCAATCAAATCTTGGGTGGGATACAATTGGCAATTAAATCTTGTGTGGCATCCCCAATAGGATTGAATTGGCTGCCATTGTCACATTTGCCTTGATAGAGGTTCATCCCCGCCTTGGAATCATATTGGGACAGCGGAGAAACATTGAGTTGTTTCCCAAAAATAGCATCCATGTGGTTGTAGCATGGACACTTCTGTTCCAGAAGCTGTTCAATAGTGGGTAGCCTGTCACCCTCTTCAATTCCAGCACTGTTTTTTTTTTAATCCGAAGCTTGGAAGCTGTTAAGTTCTTCTTGTAAGAATCAACCTGTTGTCTCATTTTCTTTCATGTGATGTGAATTTCCTGTTCGCTACAGTTGTTGATGTAGATAGCAAAAATATTGTAAGCAGCAGCCTGTGTGATTACCTTAGCGCCCACATTGGTTTGAGATCCACTTCCAAAAATCTGTTGGTAGTTTGGTTTGTCCTCAAGATACAAGCCAATGTTTTCAAACTCTGCAGGTATAAATGGGGGGTTACAGTCAGGAGAAGTGGAAGATTGAGTTTATGGTGACTGGGAATGAGTCGGCTTAGAGTGTGATACTGTTTGTGAGCTGCCAACTGCATTTTAAGTAGTGGATTATTGAGAACAAGATTTCTGAGGAGTTGATATTTGTTAAATTTCTTTCTTTAAATAGTTGTGGGCTTGTATTGCTCTGTGAGGAGCCATCTGTTTCTTGGTGTGACATGGCGCTTTTTGTGTGTTTAAGTTTTTTATTGGGTCCTGCAAGACTTCAGGTGGAGCGGATGATGTAGGTTCTTGATTGGGAATCTGACTCAGGGCATTGGCTTGCATGGCTTCAACTGTATGATATTAGTTATTGCATAGGCTGGGATGTATTTGGCTAGACATCTGATAAAATAAATTGAAATGTAAGCAAATTAATAAGAATAAAAATTTGAAAAAATGACAAAAAAGTTAAACAGAATGGTACACTAAAATTGAGTTGGATGTGTGAAAGTTAGAGGAAACTGAAACATTTTATTACACATTAGAACAACATATTTCAATTTTATTTAATCTTTATTTACAATTTATATTTTGATTATTTTTGATTTGTCTCATTCATCATTATAACAAGAAGTTAAAATATCTTAATTACCTAAAAGCAAAACCAATAATTGCCTTGCTTCTGTTATTTATTTTATTATTTAAATTATTTGATTCTTTTCAATTTTATTTAATTTTATTTTTTTAACTTATATAACTTATAATAATTGATCAATTTATATCTTTAGATAAGTTTTCTAATGTAATATTTTTAATTTTTAATTCATATTTTATTTTTATTATTTTTACTATTTTAAATGACAACTATTGATAATTTTGTGATAATATATTATTTAATTTAATAACAATTTGAAAAACATTTTAAATTGAAAACAAAAAATGATCAAATGAAAATTGCCTTGATTGATTCAACTTTGAGAGTTGATTTTTATTTTTTCAAGTCATATCTTGTTCAACTTGTTGCACCTGAAAAAGAAAAGCAATTTCATATTAGTTTATTATTTCATAACTTAATTTATCAATCTTCTTTTTATTTATTTTATTTTATTTCAAATCATTGTACGTTATATTTTGGCTTATACTTATTAATTCTTTTAAATTTATCATATTTGATTTCTTTTGTTTTAATATATTTAATTTAAAACAATTTTATATTTTATGACTTACTGATTTTATTATAAACATATTTCATTCTTTTATTTGTGATTATTATTAAATCTT
>JNCO01010456.1:0-10095 GCA_000785685.1 Uromyces viciae-fabae
TGAGGTAAGATGGAAAACACACAGTCTCCAAGCCTCATTACAGCTATAGCACAAGTTTGTGGAGTATCTGTATCAGTCAAAATGATCTCAGAGCACCCTAAAAAATTAGCAACACATTTTCACAAGGTGGACTAACCAGTAATACAGTTACAAGGCCTAAAGCGTGACCAAACATTTGGTTCAAAGGAAAAACAGCTGTATTGTGCTGGTAGCAATACAGGCTACATTTCACCATTTATCCTGGCCAAACCAATAACGCCCCAAGGATACCAGATTAATCCCAAGAACCTCAGAGGTTACTGAGCACGGGAAAAATACCCAGTACTTTTCTAGATCCTCCAGTAGTGAATAAAAAATACAGGAACTTGGCTAAAAGAGCTCAAGACGTGATAACCCCAATTCCTATGAACTTGTGGTTATCCTGTACGCCCCAGGGGTTGGAAAAATTACATAAGGAGGCCTCTAAACCACCTTTCCAATCCCCATTGTCAATTTTACCCAGCTATACATAGTTACATACTTATTATAATAGTATCCAGTCACTTTTTAGCCTGTAAAGTCCAGATCCACCTCAACTGCGCCCTAGGATCCCCTTCAGAACTCCTCCAGCGCTCTCCCCATCCAACTACACCGTAAGGATCCCCTTCAGAGCTCCTTCACGACGTCCCTTCCTTCAGGTATGTCTCTAGGCCCATAGAGTTGGCCTAGGAACCTCTATTTCATACCACTTCGTGGTAAAACTGGGTTAACAACCCCTGAATTATTCAGGCCCCAACACAAGGGTTAAACCACCCCAGGAGTTTACTCCTGGCCCCTATCACACTCAGAGGGTTAAACAACCCCAGCTTAGCTGGCCCCTCCGTTAAAATTTATATTAAAAATATTTTAAATAACCAAACCACTCCCAAAAATAGTCACCAGACTATTTTTACACACACTCCTTGCAGCGTGTGTAGCTAAAGGGTATTCAGTCCCTGGCATCACAGCGTCTGACAGTTTTAGTTATTTGATGATTTCATTGAGTTGTTGAGAAAAATAAAATACCAGTGTCTTGAATCCAGAACTCTTTCAATCTGTCTTCTTGTTTTGATCTTGTTGATTTTTAAGAAGATAAGAAAAAAAATCAAATGAAAAAAAATTTTGAAGTATGATTAAGCCTGAATTTTCAAAGTTGAGCCCTCTGGCTACTGCTAGTCTTGAATGTTGACATTAACTGATCTAATTTCTTCATATAAATTCTGTTGTCCAGGTGCTAAGTGAGGAACTTCTGTTTCCATATCTGATTCCATATTCTCCTGGGTTTCTGTCTTCTTTTTATCTTTTGGAGGTGGTGGCACTGTTGGCTGATTCCTAGGGTAAGTAGTTCCAAAAGTTGGCTGATGACTGTATTCCTATAGTTGGTTTTCCTTCCAAATCTACAGCTCCAAGTCCATATCAAGGCATTTTTCTTATTTAATAAAGTAATGTAATTAATAAATAATTTAACTAATTTCAATCTAAATTCTATTTGAAGTAGGTTTATTATTGGTTTAAATCTCTTAATCTTTGTCCGGGCAAGTTTAATAATAATTTTTATATCTAAATTAATATTTGGCTCTAAACTGTTCATCCTCATTAGCCTTCTATTTGGTATCTACTTATTTTGATTCCCTCAACCAGCTACTTATGCTAAGTCTTTTGGGTGAGCAAGTTATTCTATTAATTATTTTGGTTTTATAAACACTACTTAAGTTAATTTCACTAATTTTGTTGATTTTTATTATTTTTATCCTTTAACTAACTAAGTTTAATACTGAATATAGCAAGTTTCTGTTAATTTAAGAGGTTTCATTCCTTCAAGAAATTAAGTTCCTTCAATCTGAAGGACTTTCCTGTCCAGGGACGCCAAATGTGAGACTCTAGAAGAGGCTAAAGTCGATTTTAACCCTGATAGCAGAATTTAGGAAGGGATGATGGAGTGAAGAATCTGCCTTCCTGGGGTGACAAGAGAGTCTTATATAAGAAGGATTTAATGATGGGGAATGACAGGGAGCAAGGCTATACCTGTCGATGATAAGAAGGATGTAAGTTTAAGAGAGTGTTTACTGCACTCAGATTTGGTTGAGGAGAAGAAGGTGATCAAGTGTTGGAATTTGGTCCTCATGACCACTCAACAATTTATTGATTATTCAATTTTTTTCTCAGAAAAGATACATTTTTTTTTCAAGTAAAACAGTTAAAGAAAAATAATAAAGAATTAGAATAAATATAAAATATTTAAAAATAGGTAAGAATTGCAGTGGTATGTGTCTTGTAGTCATTGAACCCTGATCATCAGTAGTCAATATTATCCTTGAGAAATATTTTTTAGATTTTTATTTTATTTTTATTGTTGGGGAACTAAGTAGTTATACCTAACAATCCTAATTACATTGTGAAGAAAAAATAATAAAGTAGTAAGATTAAACCTGTAGTTGTTTAAATTATCTCTTGCTTTATTTTAATTCTCTTGGTTTGTCATTTATTTTATTTCTAGGTTTCAGAACCATATTAAGCCCCTGGCATGTTGTTCAGGGGGCTAATCTTGTTTTTCTTTCTTTATAATCTCTGCACTTGGATTAGAAATAAAATCATTGGTTCTTCTCACTCTTTTTTCCATGAACCTTTCCTAGAAGCATTGAGCTCCCTGAGATCCCCCAGTCCCATTCTAAATCTCATGAAAATTAATCATTAAATGATAAAAAAATTCTTAAATAACTTTTAAATCATTAATAAAAAAATTCATATAAATTTTAGATCATAATTTCAACATCAAGACAGCAGGATAGCTGCTATATAGCAGTCCTTATCAGTCCTAGATCAAAAATAAATAACAAACTATGCCTAAACTTATTATCCCTTTAAATACTACTACTACTACTACTACTATTACTACTACTACTACTACTACTACTACTAATACTACTAATACTACTACTACTACTAATACTACTACTACTACTACTACCACTAATAATACTACTACTACTATTTAACAATATTTTCTTTTTCTGTTGAGCGAGTGAAGAACCATCTTGTTAAATTTTACCATCAAGTTTCATATGATATAATATGACACCAGCAAGAACAGAGTTCAACTATCAACAAAATTGTGACTTGATTGCAGAGATGGACCAAACAAAAATACATCTAATCCAATAAGAATACAATTTTCACTAACTAGATTTGAGATAAAAAAGGAAATAACTAATACTACTACCAATACTACTACTAATACTACTACTAATACTACTACTAATAGTACTACTATTCCTCTTTGTTAATGTTTATGATGATGATGATTATGATGATGATTGATTGTTGATGTTGATGTTGATGTTGATGTTGAAGTTGATTGATGTTGTTGTTGAAGTTGATTGATGTTGTTGTTGAAGTTGATGTTGATGTTGATGTTGATGTTGGTTTTGATGTTGATTTGATGTTGATGTTGATGATAAATAATAATATGAATTGACTTTAACTTATAATATTAATTGACTTTAACTAATAATATAAATTTACTTTAACTACTAATGCTGCTTGATAATAACCACTAATAATAATAATAAATGACCATACAACTCTTGTTAGAGAGGGGGAGTAGAGGGAGTGGTTCAATCCTCTCTATAGCTCAACCAAGGAAGAGATGGTATAGCAATACTAGTAACGCTACTAGTAATACTAAAGAATTTATAAGGGGTTTTTAAGAATAATTAGTTGGAAGGGTAAGAGTGAGATGGTGGTAGAGGAATAGATCTCCCTAGATTGACTGGGGGGAAAAAGTACAAAAGTGATCTCCTTATATAGACAGAATTGAGGGATTTTATCTCCAGGGCAAGTGATTTTTCCCTGCAAAACTGAATTCATGTGACCTATTACATCATCTGATCACGTGCATTGTTTGTTGTTTGTGTAAACTGCTGTGTTTGAAATTGTTGCTAAGTGATTGCTGTGTGACTGTTTGTATCAGTTTATTTGGAATTATTTTGACCACATAAAATTCGCGTTGTTGACATATGCGCCTCCCAATTGAAAAATTCATGCCTAAATGTTGTCCACTGATCCTAATCCAAATCTATACTTTTTAGACCACCTTAACTCCAAAATGCTCCAGCTCCTTCGTTTCTCAACAAAAATCAAAAATTGTTGGCTCATTGAAATTTTATGCTCTTGATCTTCCACATGATACCTACTTTCCCTAATCTACGTGCTTAGCCTCCTTGAGTAATTTGATGTTGAAACATATTCACACTTTTCCATTACTACTCTTTTCCTCCTAAAATCTTTGATCTAATGTATCTCAGCCAATTCTCAACGGATTTTGATAATTTTTGAACCAAATTAATCCTGCCTTGTTTATCTTTCATATGAATGGTTACATGCCCTAATTCCAACTTAGCCCTCTTTGAGTTTTCTTGTTGCAATGTTTCTTCTTCTTTCTTGAATTTAAGATATTTTTCGCCTTACCATACCGTTTCACCTTCTTGACTAATCCTGAATCTTTTTTTATAGTACTGATCCTCAAATTCATATCTTCCTTTTGATTCCATGTTTTACCACCGTAGAGCTTGCCCTCTTGCCTATATTCCTGTTTCCATACTTCACGTGTTTTCCCTATATTTTCTGATTTGATTCTATAACTGTTTCTTCTCCCTTTTCTTGTATGTTTGATCCATTGCCTATTTCTATCCTCCTCTCAGCCAAATAAATGAGATAACCTGACTATTCCCTTGGCTTTGATACGCTTTTGGCACAAAGACGGGGATAGCACACCACAGCCCAAGCAGCTAAACAATCTTAAATATCCTTTTCAGGTTAAACTCTCTGCTCGCACTCACGTGATCGACTCAGGATCATGTAGATCCTCAGCACATAGTCATTACATCCTTTTCCCAATATGTAGAAATCCGGGTTTCCTTATCTGGACACTTTTGCATCTCACTCGCACTTTGCTGCATACAGCGACACTACTCCCCTTTCCGTTTTCTGTGACTGTAGGCCGGGTACAAATTTTTCATTCTCTTACTCTTGTTTCAGCCTTCTTAAAAGTATTGAACAATCCAGTTGTTTTCCCTTAACAACCAGTTTCTACTTCAAAGCCTGTACATTTCTTATGCTATGCCTCTTTCATTCATCACACACTTAACTCTTGTTTTATTCTCATCTATAAAAGCTCTTGTGCTGTCTTTATAAATGTTCCTCACAAAATTATATTAAGTTTCCTAGCACAAACTATTTCCATTAAAAGCCTTCGGAGCCTCGCACTTGAGAGATCCCTTGAAGTAAATCTTTGAATCTCCTTTCAATACCTGACTCACAATCCAATCTCAAACCTCAATTACTTTGAGTAGCAGCCTATTTCTGTTGGTCTTATTTCCTTTAATTCCTAGTGCCCACCCAGCTGCCTAGTACAACAGCCGCCATGTGACAGGAACATCATCTGCCACATTTAGAGTTAAAGCAAGATTCGGATTGTGTGAATGACGTAGGTAGGGTATTTTGGAATTCTCAGTGTCTGTAATAGCAGAAGGATTGGTGGCTATTCTTCTTGACATGAAGGGGTCAAGAACGTTGTAGTATTTGAATTTTTTTTGATATATTCTGAAAATGGGGAGAAGGGTAAAAACCAAAAGGAGAATTAAGGAATAAAAACCACTCACTGTCAACATCAGTGGTACCATTAGCAACATCAGAATCTAATAGTCCACCAGTTTCCTTCTTCCAATCTGACACCTTTATGTATGAATCTTGTAATTCTTGAATCTTTTTTTGTACAACTTTGTTGTCTCTGTGCTCAATTCTTTCTGCTTTCATAAGTCCCACTTTTTCACCTGCCAAGGTCTCTTTGGTGGCTCCATGATTCCTATCCCCTCGCCATTGGTCCCAATTTCCTTTGGTCATAAGCAAATCAAGAAGAATCTTGATACTTGCCTTGCCATTGTTACCATACTTATCCAATCTCATGGGCTTCTTGCGTGCTTTGATTGGCTGTTGAACTTGAGGGTTTGGTGTTATTTTGTGGAACTTGGTGCTCATACCACTATTTTCTTTAGATTTTTTGGGAGGAATATCTGAATATGTGAGGATCAAAAAAGATTTAACAATAAAAAGATCAGGAGGGAAAGTTGAAAAAGCATTGTCAGCAAGGTGTATAACAGCAATGGGAAGATGGTTTTAAATCATAAAATGAAAATACATGGTTGTTTTTAAATAAAATTAAAAAAGTGAAACAACCTTAAAAGAGACACTTACCCATTTTTTTTTGTTAGAAAATTCAAACACAAAGATGACCACAAGATCTAGGGAGTTCCAAATACAACCTGCGTCCAAGGGGAGAATCCAGCCAAATAAGATATGAAATTTTGGATCTACAGAGAAATCAATGATGAGCATGAGAAGAGATCAAAAATTGAACAAGGAGCAACTAAAAAAAAAAAAAGAATTTGAGAAGAAAATGGAACAGAAATAACTACATACATAGAAGGATGATAAGCAAGTAAAAATTAAATAAGGAGAAACTAAAAAATAATAATTTGAGAATAAAATGGAAAAGAAATAAAGCCATCACCAGGGATATTCTCTGCTCACTTGTTAACAAAAGCAATTGCTTATATCCTTCCCCTGGTTGAGCGTGATCTTGTTTTGATACTGACTTGATCATAAAAATCACTGATGATAAACTCAAGTTGAAATTATCTTGAAGTATAGTTTAAAATAGCTGAAATTCATTTGAAATAGACTGTTCATACTGTTGAATTCTTGCAATAGCTAGAGGATGAGTGGCCTGAATGGTTTGCCAATATTGTAAAAACATACAATAAGGGCACAAAGTTAGCTGAAGTGATGGTGAATTCAAGTCACTTTTATCATGATTTCAGGTTGATATCAGCAGAGTTCAAGATGGTTTCAATAACCACATCATTAGACATCAGGAAGAGTTCCAGAAGAGATCAAGACAAAGAATCAGGTATGGCACTTGCATGGGAGTGACAAGAAACCTCCCTCCCCTGGTGTACCAAGAAGGATGAAAAGCAAGTTTTTCGTAAGTTGTGATTTGGTTTCAAGTTGTTTAAAAATAAATAAAATAGAATGTGAGAAATAAATCAGCAGATAAATCTGATTGGTATTGGAATTTTTTTAGGGAAGATGTCAAGATATGGAAGGGATATTGTCAATCAGAATGAGGTTGGACATGGACTGGAGGTTTTTTTTTTTTTTGATGTTAAAATCCGTTGTCAACAACCCATCTCTTGAATTTCTGAATTCAGAAAGTTAGTTTCTGCTGCCCCGTTTGAAGAAATACAAATCTTATCAAATGGTTGATTCAGAAAGTTTTTTTTTCTGAAAAGTTTTTTCTGCACGTGCTTCTGCAAGATTTTTATTTGATAAGTTTATAAAATGTGTCATTGGAGTTACCTTGGCCACTCCATGAGCACATATCTGGGGTCTTCTGTCTCCGTTTTGGTTTTTTCATAGGTCTATCAATCAGGTCTCTTGGTTTTGTGTGGCTCTTTTCTGGATTTTCCTTTCCACAATTTCTTTTACTTCTCATTCTTATTTTCTCAAAATGAAAATGAATCTAATTCTTGAAAAGGCAAGAGAAAAATACTTCTTATTGACAGAAGTAAGCTGAAATTTTGAATATAAAATAAATAATTTTGAATTTCATTGAATTCAAATGAAATAGTAAAATTGATTATAAAATTCACTTTCTTCTATAAAAAACAATAAAATAAAAATAATAAAACTGAATGATTCAAATGAAATTAATTTGAAAATCAAATAGAATCCTCCAAAAAAGGAGAGAGAAAGTATGCAGTGAAAAAAAAAAACCCATAAAGGGTAAGAATAAATCAAGAATATAAAAGATAAACCGTAAAATTGTTATGAGAACAAAGATTAAAAGATATGAAAATTGAAAATCAATCAAACTAATAATAAATTGAATTAGCCTCTTGCCTCATCTAGAATAAACAATGAAATCAAATCAAGCAACAAAGCAAAATAATTCTTATTGAATCTTATTTTATTATTACTAGGGATTATGGTGGCGCGCGCGCCACCAATCCGCACCCATTTGCCTACCTCCCAGCCCACCCCTGGGAATTGTGCTACACCCAGGTTGGCATTCTCACATTATCAAATTTTGTGAATATTAAAAAACTATACTTGAATTTTTATTTTCTCTTTAATTGATTGAATTTTGTTAAAACAACAGGGAGACCCATCTGGGCCCTCAAAAGTCAAGTATAGACAATGTAGATAAACATGAAATCATAAAATTAAAAAAATCTTGTAAGCTATCTTCCATCCTAAAAAATAATAAACTCATAACAAAGTGACAAATCAACACGAAAAATTTACTTCATATAAGATAATTTATGGGAGATGATGAATTATTCAAAAGGAAGAATTTTAAGAAAGATTTATAAATCTGTTTATTCTTTTTTAGATATCTGATTCTGTTAATCAACTATAAAATTTACCCCTTTAGATAGTCAGATGGCTCTTGTTTTAACACCATTCAAAGCCTCCAACCAGATATCTGGTCTATTTCATTCAAATCAAATAGAAGCTGAAGATCAAGAATCTCCTTAAAAACTTCCAGTTCACTCACAATTGTCTGTAAGCATAAACACAAATTTAACATTAACAACCTAGTGGCTCAAAATTTCTGACTGAAAGGTTAGATAAAGAAAAATACAATATAGCAGAATGTAGCAGAATGTAGCGAATCAAATATTACCACAGGAATCAATCCTGTATTCCTGACTCAAGTTGAAGTAGGTTCATTAAAATAAATTCACTTTCAAATGCCAAAATTTTAACAACGTGAAGAAACAAAAAGACAGATAAAAAATTAGCCCAAAAAATATGAAGAGATTGGGGATTGGGAAAGCACTTGATTTCTGTTCCCTTTCTCCAATTTGCTTTTTATTCATTCTATGAAATATAATTGTCTTACTAAAACTTTTGTTTAACTAAATTCAAAAAATGGTATTGTCAAGGTTATAATAGATTTTTATAAGAATAAAATTGATGATGTGTATAGTTTAAATAAGTATTTTTACTAATAAAAAATTTTTGATAGATTTCAATATAGTCAAAATATTGAGTAATTAATAATACTAGGGATTCTGGTGGCGCATGCGCCGCCTATTACTCCCAAGGAGACTTTTTGTTGAGCTTCTTCATACATTTGTATCAAGAATAATGCTGATGTCACAATATTCTCAAAAAATGTTGAATCCTCCAACGGACAACAGGCATTTATCACCTTTGCATGTCAATTCAATCATTTTCTTAAGTGCAATCATTGTAATAAATTTTTTCACTTTGGTTGAAATGCAATGTACCACTCAAAGAAATTGTTCTTTTGAGCTTTACTTTGATATGAAAATCAACTACAACATAAAAAAATAACTTAGGGGCGTGCTAAAACAACGCCCCTAATCTACTAAAACGACACTTTCGGTCAAAGGTACGTCGCAAGGCAAGCCTCGCGACGTACCGGGTGTTGTTTTAGTGCAAAATGACCCGCACCAGGTGTCGTTTTAGACACCTGGCAAAAAAATAAAACAACATCCCCGGGGGGTGTTGCTTTAGTAAGTTCACCCCCCCCCCCCCCCCCCCCGGGGGGGTGTTTTTTTGGGGAAAAAAAAAAAAAAAAAAAAAGGAGAAAAAAAAAAAAAGACAAAAACTGGTTAACTTAACCGAAAGAAAGAGAAAAGTAAAAAGAAACAAAAAAACAAAAAACAAAAAGGAAAAGGAAAAGAAAAGAAGAAAAAAAAGAAAATTAAAATGAAGAAGAAAGAAAATTAAAGAGAAAAAGAAAAAGAAAAAAAAAAAAGAAAAAAAAAAAAAAAAAAAAAAAAAAAAAAAAAAAAAAAAGAAAAAAAGAAAAAAAGATAAAAAAAAGATAAAAAAAAGAAAAAAAAAAGATAAAAAAAAAGATAAAAAAAGATGAGAAAAGAAAAAAAAAGATAAGAAAAAAAAAAAGAGAGAAAAAAAAGAAAAAAAAGAAAAAAAAAGAAAAAAAAAGAAAAAAAAAGAAAAAAAAAAAAAAAAAAAAAAAAA
>JNCO01010457.1:0-10094 GCA_000785685.1 Uromyces viciae-fabae
TTGGTTCAACAATTTTTAGATTCAGGATTTTCTTGAAAAGTGTTTTGATCCACATGATCTCCTTTGTGATATCGCCAATTGATTTGTATTCGGCTTCTGTGGATTACAGGGACAATGTTGGTTGTTTCCTGGATTTCCAGGAGATAATGTTGCCATCCCATAATATCAAGTTGCCTGAGATCGAACGTTTAGATTCTGGACAGGATGCCCAGTCAGCGTCTGCGTAGGCAACTAGATTCTGTTGATTGACTATCTTCTGAATTTTAAGACCATAGTCCCTCGTTCCTTTTAGGTAACGCAGGATCTGAATTCCAGCGTCTCAGTGATTAGATCCTGGCTCATTGAGAAATTGGGAGACAAAATTCACAGCATATGTGATGTCTGGACATGTAGTTATGCTCACATGAAGTAAGGCTCCAATGAGTTCTCAGAGGTTATTGTTTGATTTTTGATATTCAAGTCATTCCTGCAATGACGCTCTCACTAGATATTCTTTTGGTTTGAGTGGAGTTGAAGCGGGATGAAGATGTTCACAGTTGAAGGTCTTCACCATCTTATCGATATAATGACCTTGAGAAAGTACTACATTTTGAGTCTTTTGAGTGACATTCATACCCAGCAGGAGACTGGATTCTCCGAGATCCTTAATTTTGAATCTTCCTTTCACTTCTTCCTTGAAGACTTGAGGATTCTTGCTGAAAATCACAAGATCATCTACGTGCAGAAAAAGGAAGGTACTTTTTTGCCAGAAGACGCATGGTTCGGCTTCGCATCTTCTGAACCCGATCTGAAATAGCCAGCTAGTTAGAGTCTCATGCCAGGCACTTGGAGCCTGCTTGAGTCCGTACATGGCTTTGTTGAGCTTCAGAGCACATGATTTTGGTATTTCAACGCCTTGAGGAGCGTTCAGGAATATCTCCTCATTAAGTTTTGCATTTGGAAAGGCGCTTTTTATTTCTATCTGATGAAATGATAGACCTTGTTGAAGTGAAAAGGCTATTAGAATTCTAAGTGATACAAGCTTTCCGGTAGGTGCAAAGGTGTTGGTGAAGTTCAACCCTTTTGCACATAACCTAGCTTTGAATTTGATGGGTTGGTTATTTTGGTCTTGCTTTAGCTTAAACACCCAGGTACAGTTTATTCGTTTTTGTCGGTCTTCTTTTTCTACGATAGACCAGACATTGTGATCTGACATGTTTTGTAATTCCTTTTCTATTTCTTCCTTCCACAGGTTTCCTTGAGGTGAATGGATTGCTTGTTGGTAGGATGCCGGTTCTAAAACCTCGTTGTAATTGGTGAGTAAATTGGTGACTGGATTTCCTCTTCTGTCCGCCGTGAGAAGATTATCTGTTGTGATCTTTCCAATGATTTCCTTGGGATTCCTGGGCATGTTTGTCGTTGATTCAACAGTTGCAGATGGAATTTCCCTACTTCTTTCTGTGATCTCGCTTTTCTGGTTTTGAGGAATCGGATTGACTAATTTAAAGTTCATATCTTTGGATTCAGCCACGGTCCCTTCTTGCTTGAGTCCGGGAAAGTTTTGTTCTCCAAATTTAACATTTCTTGCTCTGTACGTCACCTTGGATTTTATGTTATACAGTTTGTAGCTTGAAAAATCATTTTCATACCCAATCAAGATCGCTGACTCAGATGTAGGATCCAGCTTAAAGTTTCTTCTCTCTTCTGGAATTAATGCAATAGTGTGACAACCAAATGGGCGAAGAAAATTAAGATTGACTTTCGTATGAAACCAGTTTTCATACGGGATGCACATTTTTCTCGTCCAAGATGGACACAGATTGGACAGATCTGTGGCTGTCTTCACTTCCTCTGCCCAAAATGTTCGGGGAAGGTTTGATTGGGTGATTAAACATCGGGCTTTGACTAGGATCGTTTGGTTTGTCCTCTCTGCCAGTCCATTGTTTTGAGGCGTGTACGCTGGAGTAACATTGTGATTGATGCCTTCTGATTTACAGAGTTCAGCAAAGTCTAGATTGATGAACTCGCCACCCCCATCCGATATAATCGAAATTATTTTGGTATCATTTTGTTTTTCGGCATTAATCTGGAACTCTTTGAACTTTTCAAAGGCTTCGGATTTTTGCTTGAGAAATTTTACAGTCTTGTACCCGCTATGTTGATCTACAATTTTCAGGAAATATTTAAATCCTGAGTGAGATTGAACAGGGAAGGGGCAGACCAAATCAATATGAACGGCTTCAAGTTTTGATGTGACTATCTTGAAGTGACTTTGATATGGATTTGCCCTTGTCTTACATTTTAAACAGACAGAGCATTCATGAACTTCCGAATCCGGAACAAGTAATTTTTGGTATCTTGGGTTAGGATGACCCAGTCTCAGATGCCAGTCTAGCTTATTCTTTGGATACGACAAATAAAAGGGGACAGATTCTTTCATTTCATCAAAAGGGTTTTCTGACAATTCGAGTAAGTTGTTGGCCATAGTAGCGCCTAAACAAAACTTATTATCTATGCTGATATTGACATGTGATTGATTCTTTTTTGTTAGAACTAAAGTGTTGTCAAAAACACGAGTAAGAGAAATGAGAGACCTATTTAAGCCGGGAACAAGAAGAACATCCGTCAAACATAATTTTTGACCACTTTTATTACTGATGATTGCTGATCCTATGGTTTTGGCCTTTAACAAGTTTTGGGATCCACCGGTAGAGATTTGAATGTTCGATTTTTCATGGAGTTGAAAGAAGGCGGGATTATTGACTTTGTGATGAGAAGCTCCGGAATCAAGTACGGTTGGTTTCGCTTTTGACACTTTTTCAGATAACAATAACGTAGCAGAGGATTCTTCGTCTTCCGATTGCACTTCCACTAGTTGGGTGGATGCTACGTTGTTGCCATTGGGACGAAGTTCTGGGTGTAGTTGCCAACAGTGTTCCGCATCATGACTCGCTTCTTCGTTATGTTTTCCTGGCGCACATCGAACTGATTTGTTTGAATATTTCTTCTTCTTTTTCCATTTTGAATTGGTATGTTCTTTCATCAAGGCTGTGGCCGATTAGGTTGATTCCTCTTTAGGTGACAGTGAATCTTTGTTGAGCTTAGATTTTCAAGACTCTTCCAGGAATACAATCTCTTGAAGTTTTGAGAGAGTTTCATCAGGATGTTCCACTAAATTTTTGTTCATTATAATATTTTCCACCACATTGTGAAGATCTTCGGAAAGTTTCGAAAGAATCAAGTAGCATAGCACATTGTCTGGGACTCCCAGTTCAACGATTGTGATTTTGTTTAACATTTCAATACAGTCAGCTATGTAGTCTTGGAGATTTCCGGAGTATTCGTATCTCATGAACTTGAGCCACACACACCCTTTGTTGTTAACTGAGGTTGATGCATATCAAGCGGTTATTTTAGTCCATATGGCATGTGGGTCTTCAACATTAGCTGGAGTTATGACTGAATCAAAAGCTACTTCACCTAAGTAGTCCATAATGATGTCAACTGTTTTGGCATGCTTGTCTTTGACATTATCAAGGGCGGCACCTGTGAGACCTGGACTTGGAGTATCGAGGATGTGCTTGAGCAACTTCTTGCTACGCAGGTATGCCATTATCCAAAGTGACCGTGACGCATAGTTAGAGTCGTCAAGCAACGGAATATTTTTCCTTGAGTTCTTTTCGACTCGTTCAGCCATTAGAATCCTTTAGTATTGACTCGTAATGATTTCTCTCTTCTGGGAATCGAGATTTCGAGACTGTAAACCTTTTGTTTTTCAGGACAAAACTAAATGTTGATATTTCAATCAATGAACAAGACAAGATGAAGAAAAACAAACACGACAAGAATTAAATAATGAAATAATGAAATACCTAAAGAATGCTAATAATCCAGATGACAATCCCAGGACAAACAACAAACAAACAAAAATAAACAAGTTCCTCCTAAATAAACCCTAGAAGTCTGCAGGACTGTGAAATGATGTTCAGGTTAATAATGATAAGAAATGAAGAGACAAAATATAAGAAACAGAAATAGAAGAAAAAGAAAAATGAGGATGATACCTATAGTCGAGCTGCTTCAGACAGAACACGATCTCACAGTCTGGTTGAAGGTTGATGAGAATCAGACAGTTGTTGAGTGAGACAAAGAAAAAAAACTCTGAGCGGAGATTTGACTTGAGTTTTGATGTTGATGCTGCGGACTGTGCATGTGGGCGAGTGAGAAATTGGTCTTGAGATACAACAGTGAAGCCCTGGAAAAGAAAGTCATCCCTATGCCATTTTTACCTTGTGATCTGGTACCATAACCTGAGGTCATCAAATAAATATTAACTTTCCTTCATAATTTTAGAATAAGATCAGGAATATTAAGGACATAACTGCTGAAGAAATACGCCAAGCCAGTTTTTTCCTTTCTAGCACAATCACCTGAAACCATAATAATTCACTTTTCAGATGAATAAAATGCAGAATCAAAATACATAATAACTAAAATACATTCTGTTACTGATTTACTTATGGTCTTTCCACCTGCAACCACACCCCTTTCTTGTACGGATTTTTCAGTTTCTTAAAGAATTAAAAATTTAAAAAAATTGAATAAGTAATACATTTGATATTTAATATCATCCAAGCAAGATACTTTGGAATCAAAATACCCGTGGTTTCTGATTCATTCCTGGTCTCATTACCTACCACCACACTTATTTGCATTGAAGAACAACTCTTTCCGTTCAGATTTTTCAGTTCCTGTCAAAAAAAATATTATTAAATATGAATAACAATCATAGCCAATTTCATATACAACCATAGTCCTTTGGGATTAAAAAAAACCCTGAATGTTCCAATTCATCCCTGTTTCTCAAGTCCCTACTATGAGTAGCAACACTTCTCTGGACCAAACCACTCCTTTTGGGTTCAATTTCCTTTGTTCTTGCTTTAATCGATGAATACCCGGAAGAAAGAGTTCCCACTGTACCATATTTAATCCTTTGTCCAGTAAAATCACCTGAAATCATAATACAAAAATTTGGTTATGATGTGAAAGTACCATCATGGATATTAATATTAAAAAGATAACATACCTGCTGATGAAGCCTGGGAAGATACATTCCCTATTCCTATGCCAGTTTTTTTGTTTTCCAGTACCATCACCTGAAACCATACAGTGTGACCTTTCAGATGAATAGACAGAATAATCAAAATATAAAATAAATAACATAAGAGTTGTTTCTGATTCCTTTCTGGCCTGGTCACTTTCCAAAACATTCCTCTCTGGTTCAGATGGTTCATTCCCTTTTTTTTTAAAAAAAAGAAATTAATTTACAATTAACTCATAGCACCCATTGTTCTTACATACCCTTGTTATCAGATCTTATTTCACCATTTGAATCCAAAACAGAAACCACAGTTTTTTTTTTGTTCAATCTAATCATCTCAGCATGAACTAAGATATAGATTTAAAGTTAAAACATACCAGATGAATCAGGTTCTTTGATGTTTGGATCAATTTGATCACAAATAGCAGGGCTTCTTTTCCTATTACTTGAGTGTTTGGATTTGTTAGTCTCTTTTGAAAAAAAGAACATTAAAAATTCAACCAAGATTTCTATTCATGCTACGTTCTTGTAGAAACAGACTCTTTGAGTGGATTTATATTGGATGACAGAACTGTCTCCTTTGGTTTTTTTTATTGTGTTATCTAAAAATACTTCTGGAAGATTTATTGAAGATTCTTGATGAGCTATGGATTTTTCTAAGTTATTGTACCGGCATTAATGTTCAAATAAACGTACCGAGTGAAGATTCATCACTGCATGAATTTTTATTTGGCTCTCTGTATCTACCTGAAATGGGAAAATCTACCACTAGTTTTAGAGAATTATTAACACAAAAAAATGTCGTTTAGAAAACATATAATACACAGCAAATCTTTCCATAAGAGGCTTGAACTTCTTGGTTACAAAAAAATTTAATGAGCTATAGATAGTTCTAATAAATTAATTGAAATAATTTACTGACAATCTTCACTTTTGAAATCAGAACTTTGTGATTCAGGAATTCTCCATTGTCATATGCTACTCTACTGATTATTTGATATTGGGAAATATTTGTGATTATGGTCTCTTATTTGAATAAGTTCTAAGATTCAAGTATCAAGTAAGATAGGGGATACTTAATTGTAAACAAGAGTGAATTATATGAAATGTCACAACCCAGTGCAGCATTGCTTAATTTGCCATTGTTTGTGAATGCACCAGCCACCAAATATGTACTGTTTTCCTCCATGAAATCAACTCTGCATATAATTGAATGTAGGGATTTAATTCAATGACTCATATTTGTTTATATTGTGTGCTGAGTGCACATGAATAGTTCAATAAGTAATTGCAATCAAAGCAAGCAGATTTCTGCAGAGGTGACTAAGCCAAGGTCATTTCAAGGTAAAAAGTTAATTCTATTGTAAGCAGACAAACCAGTTGAATGTAATAGTTACCCAAGATTGCACATGATCACTGCAGGGAAACAAAGGTTTGCTTATAGTAACTTCCCAAATAAGTCGACTATATTGATTATAATAATGGTTAAACAGCATTTCTTAGCATTTCAGACATTTTATATTATATCTTGTCTCTTTTAAATGCAGTTAAATTGAATCTTTAAATTTGGGTAACTCAAACCTGGAATATCAACAATATGAACAAGGCCAGCAAATATTTGGAAGCATCCAAACTATATTCTTCTGTGCTGATTGAAGATTTTTGGACTTAAAAGTTCCAAGAAATTTTGAGGAGAAAAATTTCCGGGAGCAGCTGAATGCTCTGTTGACTGAGCTTGGGCAGGAAGGACTTGAGTTTGGAGAAGATTGGGGAGATCAAGTGTTTGTGAGGCACTTGGATTGACTCAGGGATTTAATGAGGAAGAGGGAGAAGGTTTTTATGAATCAATATTTTTATTACAACATATCATACTACTAAACTTATAGTAGTTACAACATCCCACACTTGTGGGTAAATAAAACTAATAATGATTATATTCAATTTGACTCTACTTAAACTAAACTCTCTTCAACTAGAAGAACTAAAACTACGCTTCAACTAGAAGCACTGACTACTGTGAGAAACATATCTCTAAACTGACTGGCCAATATGTAACTAACATATCTTTACTAAACTTGACTATGAGAAACTATCTCATACTAAATTTACTAATATTTGTAACTAACAAATATGACTACTGATTTAAAAATAAGAAACTATCTTATTTTGACTACTTTATATTTTAAATGTAACTAACATTTAACTAATATTATGAGAAAATACTTGAGACTTGAGGAAAATAACTTGAGACTGAGAAATGTATTCTTGAACAAGTTGCAGTCACGAATTTGACTCTAGAATTTCCACACTGATCAGATATCTGAAAATTTTTCCTATGTATTTTGGTGTTTGAGGACCTCCCAGAGAACACAAAATTAAGGATCCTTATTGAATTGCAAGATCCTCCAGAGACGTGGAATGATTGTGCTCACAATGTTGTAAAATAAGGGACATAGCAAGATCATTTGTTGATTGTTGCAATCAATACACCTGTTTCACACGTTGCAACCATATATCAACTGATACTTGATAATTATGAAAATTTCTGAGTCCATCCAACTTTTAACATCAGGTTCCTAATTAAAATTTACTTTTCCAAAATTTCTACCAATATCTCCTTCTGTTTTTTCTCTCCTCATAAGATGGCCTTCCTGATACAATGTCATCTAAATATTGAAGAAATGGTTGACAAATTTGAGCCAGGCCAACAAGCACAAGACAGGCCTGCCCATGTGGATTTAAGATATTTGAGCAGATTAGAAAGAATCCAAGAATCAATATCAAAGATCTGTGAAGAAAGAGACTTACCAAGCTATGTAGTTCCCGATGCCCTTGTGATTTGGAACTACCATAGAATACATGTTTGCAGAAGTAAGTTTTCTCTTTCTTGGATCACCATGTTAATTTTTCCCATAATGCCGATGTATATAATCCAACATGATTGTTATCAGTGACTGGTAAAGAGCGCTGGATGATGAATAATGCCTGATGGACCAACCCTACCGGATCCCAGATGAGTTCAACAAATGCATAAGTTGTCTGGATTTTTGTTGTAATCCACATATCTTCCTTGTACTTGAAATATTGAGGGGTGCTATCCATGCAGTGTTGGCTCACTGAGCTCATTGATATATTATTGAGACTCCAGTGTAAGAAAGGATTATGTCCACACTCATTTTTGTATTTACTGTATTCTTATATGCTAAAAAACAAGTGAATCAACTTCCTGTAAATATGCATGCTTTGTGTCAGCTGGCTACTATGTTAGAGCCAACTAACAAATAGCAGAATAAAATATTAATAATATTTTCATGATCAGTAATATCATTAAAAACAATAAAATAAGTAAAACTCTATGAAGGAGTATTAATAGTAGGAATATTATTGCATAAATGGATTCCCCATGCAAAATAAACTAGGGTCACTCACTGGGTGTACCCCCAAATTCCTACTCGTTAACCCTTTTGGCCATAACTGGGCAGAAACTAACATTACACTGGCTAAAACCATGTTTATATGTAAATAACTTTTTATAACTATTATGGATGTGTACATGGGTAAGGTATACTATGGAAAAAGTCAGAAATACATGCAAGATAGCGGATTTGTGCTCAGTTTAGAAGTTAGGACCATACAGTTGATGAGAAACAGGAATACTGCTAAATACAGGACATTTACATATGTCTTGTTACATTGCACAAAAACTACATAAAAAAATGTTACAAACGGTGAAAGTAACTAAATTAGAAGCCCCCTGTATGTTACATACTGAATAATTTTTGACTAAAGAAACTATGTTTTAGAGGAGAAAATTCGACAAGATAGCCGAATGCTCTATTGACTGGGTGATGATGAAAAAGCGGGAAGATTTAAGGAGAAGGGAGGAGAGACAAGTGACACGTCACTTGGAATGACTCAGAAGAAGAAAGAGAGTTTTTCCTGAACCAATGATTTTTATTTCATTATTTGTAAATCTAAATTTATAGTATTTACAACAATGAATTATTCAATTTGATTCTAATATAAAATGGTTTTACTTCAACACAAGAAGAACTACTTATTTTACTTCAACACAAGAAAAATATATATTTTTACTTCAACACGAGAAGAATATTTTTACTTCAACACAAGAAGAATATTTTTACTTCAACACAAGAAGAACCAGATATTTTAATATTTTAAATTTAATATGCTACTTAGCATAATACTAGACTGACTATTTTTGATTTAATTAAAGTTGTAACTTTATGAAAGAGCTTAACACGTGAGAGTCAGAAATTCAGGACTGAAAATTCAACACTGATGAACCCTTAAATTTAAAAACACATGTCCCTGTCCCTATCAGTATCACCTGCCATGTTTTGCAACCATGCAAATTACAAACATTCTTGACATTAGGGATCTCTCAAAAATCATCTGATATATCGATAACACCAGCATTTTTTAATTAGATTTTCATATGACTAATATGTTTTATTTGAATTTTTTTATGATTATTTATTTATATATTTTTTTTTTTCTTTTTTTTTTTTAAGTATGATGATGAGAAGAAATTGATTTACTGATATGTATTAAAAAAAAAAAAAAAAAAAAAATACAAAAAGAGAAGTAATGCACTTCCTTTTGATCTGAATCGCTTTTAGTCGGTTGAGATTGTTTAGGAGCTAATTCGGGATGCTTTTCCCAGCATTTGGTGACATGATGACCCACGCGATTGCAATGAGTGCAAGTTGGGATGCGAGACATGTGAAGCGAGTGCATGGTTGGTGTATCTGTATTTTCTTGCTCTTTTAAATCGTTCATTTGATCTTGAGCTGAATCTTGAAGTAATCGCTTCATTAAGAATTCAGAGTTCTTCCCTTTGTAGTCGGTTGATTTTTTTAAGTGATTGAACTGAGTTGGTAGTTTTGCCAAAGACAAGATGATAGTAGAAGATTCGGGTAGTTCAAATCCAACGAGTCTCATTTTATGAATTGTTGCTCGGAGCTTGGTGACAAAGTCGTCCATGTTTCCT
>JNCO01010458.1:0-10093 GCA_000785685.1 Uromyces viciae-fabae
TTCTTGCATTAGATAAGCCTGCTCCACTCTGTGCAATGATCCTAGACCCACACATCAAGCTGCACTATGTTGAAAGAACCCATGGATTCATTTGGGACGCTCTTCAAGTCGATGTTTCCCCTGCCCGATCCCTCACTATATTCAAGCACCAAGTGCAACCATTTGATCACTCTCAATCTAAGGAAAAAGAGGGGCCCGGAAAACAACAAGCAAAAGCGAAGCATCAATCGGCTCTACTAGATGACGTTTTTGGCGGACGTCAAGATAATCCAGATTTAGATTCCAAGATTCATCGATACCTTGGCAAAAAAAATGAAGCGTCTGGAATGGATACATTGAATTACTGGCACTCTCGACGGTGTTTGTATCCCTCGTTAGCTGCCATGTCCAGCTGTTTCCTTGCCCTTCCAGCCACTAGTGCTTCCAATATTCATCAATACCTTGGCAAAACAAATGAAGTGTCTGGAATGGATATATTGAATTACTGGCACTCTCAACAGTGTTTGTATCCCTTGTTAGCTGCCATGGCCAGCTGTTTCCTTGCCCTTCCAGCCACTAGTGCTCCATTGGAGCGCATTTTTTCATCTTGCAACTTGGTCATTGGAACACAAACGTACAATTTAGATGAAACAAGTATCAAACAATTGTTGTGCTTGAAGGAATGGGGCCATAAATCCAAGTTTTTTCTACATCCTATTGATGACGCTGAAACCTCTTAACTGATTTTCTTTGCATTATTTCATTATTACTTGAATACTATCTATAAATACATACATGAATAGCTACAAATACTAAAGAGGAAAAATACAAAAATATCAAAAAAAAGTTGAAGAAAAAAAATATAATAAATATAACAAATGTAATACATGAATTTTGTAAAGTGTCCTTAGTTGGTGTTTTGAAAAAAAATATGGGCCAGCCCCCACCCACCAAGAGAAAGAATCTAAATACCCGCGGGTATCCGATGAGGTCTGGGAGGCCACCCAACATTTTATCTGGCGGGTACCCGTATGAAAAAATGCTGGAATTGGACGCCTGACCTCCATTCCCGTTGGTCCGGATCCCAGGTATTCCCCAACGACGGCCTCACAGGGCCCAATCCTATATTTCAACATATTTCCAGATCACGAATTCTCCCTGTGTGTCACTAATTTCTTAGATAATTAATAATAATTAATTTTTTTTCTTTCAATAATATTTTATTTCTAACTACTTTTCTCTCAGATACAAAAATATGATACTAGACAATTTTTAGACTCGATGAAGAAAACAGAATTACAAATGAATGTGTATTTATATTAATATTTTCATTCCCCAATGTTTTTTTCAGGGGTGTGCTAAAACTACGCCCCTGATTTATTAAAACGACACCCTGGACGTCGGTACAACGGCCAGGGGTGCCGTTTTAATTAATTTTGACTCAGGGGGGTGTAGTTTTAGACACCCCGGAAAAAAAATAAAAAAACCCCGACGGGGGTGTTGTTTTAGAAAAAAACAAAAAAAACAAAAAAATGGTAAAAAAAAAAGAAAAAAAGGTAAAACAAAATTAGAAAAAATCAGAGAAAATAAAAGATGAGAAAAGAAGAGAAAAGAAGAGATAATAGAATAAAAAAAAAAAAGCAGAAAAAAAGAAAGAAACTAAATGAGGAAAAAAAAAAGAAGAGAAAAAAGAATAAAAGAGCAAACAAAAGAAAGAAGAGGAAAAAGAAGAAGAAAAAAAAAAGAGAGAACAAAGGAAAAAGAAAAAGAAGAAGAAGAAGAAAGAGGAAAAAAGAGAAAGGAGAAAAAGAGAAAGGAGAAAAAGAACAAAAAAAAGAAGAAGAGTAATAAGAAAAAAAAAAAAAGAAAAAAAGAAAAAAAAAGAAGAAAAAAAAGAAAAAAAAAGAAGAAAAAAAAGAAGAAAAAAAAGAAGAAAAAAAAGAAGAAAAAAGAAGAAAAAAAAAGAAGAAAAAAAAGAAGAAAAAAAAAGAAGAAAAAAAAGAAGAAAAAAAAAGAAGAAAAAAAAGAAGAAAAAAAAAGAAGAAAAAAAAGAAGAAAAAAAAAGAAGAAAAAAAAGAAGAAAAAAAAAGAAGAAAAAAAAGAAGAAAAAAAAAGAAGAAAAAAAAGAAGAAAAAAAAAGAAGAAAAAAAAGAAGAAAAAAAAAGAAGAAAAAAAAGAAGAAAAAAAAAGAAGAAAAAGAGAAGAAAAAAAAGAAGAAAAAAGAGAAGAAAAAAAAGAAGAAAAAAAAGAAGAAAAAAAAGAAGAAGAAAAAGAAGAAAAAAGAGAAGAAGAAAAAGAAGAAAAAAGAGAAGAAAAAAAAGAAGAAAAAAAAGAAGAAAAAAAAGAAGAAAAAAAGAAGAAAAAAAAGAAGAAGAAAAAGAAGAAAAAAAAGAAGAAAAAAAAGAAGAAAAAAAAGAAGAAAAAAAAAAAAAAGAAGAAAAAAAAGAAGAAAAAAAAAAAAAAGAAGAAAAAAAAGAAGAAAAAAAAAAAAAAGAAGAAAAAAAAGAAGAAAAAAAAAAAAAAGAAGAAAAAAAAGAAGAAAAAAAAAAAAAAGAAGAAAAAAAAGAAGAAAAAAAAAAAAAAGAAGAAAAAAAAGAAGAAAAAAAAAAAAAAGAAGAAAAAAAAGAAGAAAAAAAAAAAAAAGAAGAAAAAAAAGAAGAAAAAAAAAAAAAAGAAGAAAAAAAAGAAGAAAAAAAAAAAAAAGAAGAAAAAAAAGAAGAAAAAAAAAAAAAAGAAGAAAAAAAAGAAGAAAAAAAAAAAAAAGAAGAAAAAAAAGAAGAAAAAGAAGAAGAAAAAAAAGAAGAAGAAAAAGAAGAAAAAAGAGAAGAAGAAAAAGAAGAAAAAAGAGAAGAAAAAAAAGAAGAAAAAAAAGAAGAAAAAAGAAGAAAAAAATAAAAATGAGAAAAAGAAGAAAAAAAAAGAAGAAGAAAAAAGAAGAAAGAAGAAAAAAAGAAGAAGAAAAAAAGAAAAAATCCTTTCTTTAAAAAGAATCAAGAAACAAGAGTAAAGAAAATGCAAAAAAAATGAGAAAAAAAGAAGAAAAAATCCTTGATTTCTTCCTTTTTTTATCCTTTTTTATCCTTCTCTCTTTCTGTATCTCTTTTGTTTTCTCTTTTTTTCTCTTTTTTTACACTTTTTTTTTGTATTTTTTTTACTCTTGTTTCTTTCTATTTTTATCATCTTTTTAGCCTCTCTTTTTTCTTTTTTTTAATTTATATTCCTTTTTTTTCTTTCTTTTTTTTTTTCTCTTTTCTTTTTTTCCTTATTTTTCTTCTTCTTTTTCTTTTTTTTTCTTTGTCTTTCTTTTTTTTATTTTCTTTTTTTTTCTTTTCTTTCTTTTTTTTCCTTTTTTTTTTTTCTCTTTGTTTTTGCTTTTTTCTCTTTGTTTTTGCTTTTTTCTCTTTTTTTTTCTTTTTTTTTTTCTTTTTTTTATCTTTTTTTCATCTTTTTTTTATCTTTTTTTCTTTTCTTTTCTTTTTTCTTTTTTTCTTTTCTTTTCTTTTTTCTTCTTTTCTTTTTCTTTTTTGTTCCTTTTTATTCTTTTTTTGTTTACTTTTCTTTCTTTTTCTTTCTTTCTTTTTCTTTTTCTTTTTTTTCTTCTTTTCTTTTTTTTCTTCTTTTCTTTTCTTTTCTTTTTCCTTTTTTGTTTTTTTGTTTTGTTTCTTTTTTACCTTTCTCTTTCTTTTTTTCCTCTTGTTTTTCTTTTTCATTTTGCCCTACTAAAACGACACCCCATGGGGGGGTGAACTTACTAAAGCGACACCCCCCCGGGGGTGTTGTTTTATTTTTTTACCAGGTGTCTAAAACGACACCTGGTGCGGGTCATTTTGTCCTGAACGACACTCGGTACGTCGCGAGGCCAGCCTCGCGACGTACCTTCGACCGAATGTGTCGTTTTAGTAGATTAGGGGCGTCGTTTTAGCACGCCCCTTTTTTTATTTTCTACTTATTTTAGATTTGCTTATCCGTGCTTATTTTATCTTACTATTTTCTTCCTCTTATTTGTTTTTCTACTTATCTATTTCTGCAAGTTTAATGTTTTTCCAAATCTTCCCATATCTTATATTCTTTATTTTATGCGATTCTTGTCTATATTATATTACTTACTTGTTTGAGTCTTTATTTTATAATCAATTTTATCATATTTTTTTTTCTTTTCTTTTTTCTTTTTTTCTTCACACTTTTTCACGACACTGTGTTCCTTGATGTATCAGATGAGATTTATTCTGACAGTCAACTTCACATGTTGTCGGCAAACTACTTCGTCCTGTTCTTTCTGTCATCTTTTTATCTTTTTATTTCATTTTTCTCCTTCTCTTTTTCTGGCTTTCATCTTTGCAAAGTTTCCTTCCATGGTATCACCCATCGTTCACATGTGGTACAAAGTGCGACGAATTACAATGAAGTCTTTACAATCGCGGTGATGTCATAGGCCCAATTATACTTAATAAATCACCTTGGTCACGCTCGTCGCTTAACCCTTCCCTCGGTCAACCAATGAACGTTTAAAAGTTGTTGCGGTCGCACTCAAACAACCCTTAGCGTTTCTAGTAGAGTCTGGCGGACTCGCACCCGACTCTCGAGTGTACCACCGACTAGAGAAACGCGGGTTGCAACATCGTTCAATAGTGGTCCAGTTGACTTCCGCTCCGTCAAAACTTTGCCTTCATCGAACTCAGCGAGCCGCAATTCCCCCGCTCATACCTATCGTATGTGAGAGTCCATCTGCTGCTACAGACTTGGATAAAAGGGTCACTTGATTGGTGTGGAAAAGTCATTCATCCAGTCCTTCATCCGCAATAAACTCATTCTTCGGGCAATCAGGCTTCATTTCCTTCTTTCATTACGCCAACTCATTTTCATAGACTCCAGGAAAAATATTTGATTAACTCGCTAGTCTGAAGCAACACGATGCATCTAACTTCATTCTTGATCGTTGCCTCGGGTATTTGCTTCCCCATTCTAGTTGGCGCGCAAGCTCCTCAGAGTCAGAGTGCAACCGCACAGACTCCAGGCACTAACTTTGGGACATTGAGCCAAGGCACGGGCTCCACAAACGGCGGGGGTGTAGGCTCTGGCACGGCGAGCCTTGCGACCACAACCGCCGTCAAGCCTGGCGGCAACCAGGATGAAAATTCCGATGCGGACACAGGGGCTACAAACCCAGCCAGCACCCAGGTTACAACTAACCAGGTCTCAAACCCAGCCAACACCCAGGCTACAACTAGCCAGGTCTCAAACCCAGCGAACACCCAGGTTACAACTAGCCAGGTCTCAAACCCAGCGAACACCCAGGCCTCAACTAGCCAGGACTCAAACCCAGCCAACCCCCAGGTTACAACTAGCCAGGGCTCAAACCCAGTGAACACCCGGGCCACAGGCCCAACGACTGACCCCACAAACCCAACATCGAGCACCCAGGCTAACCCAGCAACGAGCGCCACCACTGTAGATCCCACAACTGAGGACCCCCAGGGAGCTACCCCCCAAGCAATTTCTGTAAATTGTAGCGGCGCATACATGCCCTTGTCAGACGCAGACTTGGCCGCCATGCAAAATAATGGTAATCCCCCCGCGGCCCAGGGTCAACAACGTTTGTCCAATTAATTCAAATTATAAAATTTCAATGACATTAAACTAACATAGTGGTTGATCTCAAAAAGCATCCACGACGCCGGACAAAGCTGCCTGCAAAAGTGCCGAAGCTGCAGTCGATGACGCCGCCATGTGTCTACTAAGCTCATGCTCTTCTCCTACTACGCAGCCTACAGGTGCGATCAATTTTCTACTTTTGTTCATACAGTTTGGCATGAAGGTTTAATGCATCAGCTGACTTTGAATCTTCAACCAAAGTGTGCAACACTTGCTTCGAAGCTAGTGTAGCTGCAGATGGTCAAATATCATCAGTATCGCAAACATCTGTGCCTCAAGTGTCATGCCAAGCCGGCTACTTCAGTGACAACGCCGGAGGTGGCACCGGCACACAAAACCCCGGCATCGGCACACAAAACCCCGGCACCGGCACACAAAACCCCGGCACTGGCAGCCAAAACCCCGCCGGCACCGGTTCCACTGCTGGTGCTACCGGTAAGTAGAGAGACAAGCAGTTTTAACAAAGTAATTCCTCTTTTTTTGAGACTAAGTGCTAATTAAATGACGTGTTTACTTTGTCTATCTTAGTTTGCACCAGTCAGGACCAAAAGTTATATTCCTGCACTGGTGGATGCCAAAACACCATGAGTAAGTAGCAATTTGCCAGCTCTTTTTATATAACATGACTTTCAATCTTATTGAAATTGGCAAATTTATTGCATTCTTTTTGCATCTTTAGCCTGCACACAGTGTGTTAGCTTGAAAAATCAATCATGAAGTCCTACGATGATTGCAC
The DNA here is from genome assembly GCA_000785685.1 of Uromyces viciae-fabae. Classification (NCBI taxonomy): domain Eukaryota; kingdom Fungi; phylum Basidiomycota; class Pucciniomycetes; order Pucciniales; family Pucciniaceae; genus Uromyces; species Uromyces viciae-fabae. The sequence continues at coordinate 6,368 of JNCO01010458.1, forward strand.
CTCCTTCCGATGTTTTTGCCCTGTGATGCTTTTTTTTATGAAAATTTCAATCAATTAAATATATATATATATATATATATATACATATTTACATACATCTACATATTTACATACATCTACATATTTACATACATCTACATGTGAACGTTGCAATCTTTATTTGGTTTTTTAGTGAACAATGTTTTTATCTTGTCAACTATGAAGCAACGGAAATTATGCTTTTCATGTCAAAACTGGAGACTGAGGGTGTAAAATCCAATCAACCGCGATGATTTCGAGTGACTACTTATTGACCCACAGCGACGCCAAATAAACAAACGGGGTTTCAACAGAGATTGGGTACTGATGGGGTTAACCAGTCGGTACCTTAGAACGAGCACTGATGTGAGTCCAGTCTGGAGAGTCCTTGGATCTATGAGAATGCTCCATAATGCAGTATAGCCTGAGCAGTGAAACGCTCTTCTCTCCAGCACATGAGGCTTGTTGGCTTGAATGCTCAGCCCACGTGTATTTTCACCGAGACTACTATGGAACAAGGTCATTAGCGGTTCTTGCTCTATTTTCTTTGAAGTGTAGCTGTGATGCTCAACTTCAGCCTGCTCTAATGCCAATATTAGCAACATGACTGGGAAGATTGGTCTTTTTTGACGGTTCAAATTCAATTCCCCATTGGCATCTATTCCATCTATTCCTTTCAGTCCATCTCATGATGAAAACATTCAAGCCCACTCATATTCAAATGGAATGCTCATTCAGCCTTCCAATATTCGGTTTTTTTTAAGAGCAGTCTTCAGTCGCTATTGCAATTCAGCCTTCTTTTTTCGCTCCATCTCGAGTCATATTTCTCATCATATATATACCCAGATCATCATACCTTGCTTTCCACCAATTACTTCAATCTAGCGCTAGATCCAGAAACAAAAGCACTTTCCTTAACTCCCCATCCATTTCTTGGAATACTATCTACCCATACTCTGTTAATCAGCACATCGGCTCATAAAAACATATTGCTTGGAACTCAATACCCGAAAACCTTGAACTCATCGTCATGGTTTTCGACGAATCGACCGTTAAAATCCGAACCCGCCTTCGTTCTGCCATTGGCCGTCTTCGCCCTAGCAAATCTGCAGCTGCATTGGCTACTCTGTTTAAGTCTGACGTGAGTTACTTTCCTTCAACATTTGGAAAATTCTTCTACTTCCGATGTTTGGAGAATCCTTTTGCTTCCGATCCGAGATTGAAATTTTTCATTCTTAGTTGTTGCCGCCAGTCCCCTCTCTGCCACCAAAACTTTCTTCGAAGCCTGCCGAATATCCAATTTCGGCTGAGTTGCGCGACAGTGAATTTAATGAACCAGAAATGCTCAAGGTTAGTTGATGTTTCTGATTCCAATTTAATCCAGAAATGCTGAATTGAGCTGTACCTACCGCAGCGATCGAACAAAAAACTCACCAAAAGAGCCGCCGGGTTTAAAAGCAACCGCCCGCGATTAGAAGAACCACTCCCTGTTTTAACACAGATGTTGAAGCAACAAGGGTTATTGGATTCGCCCATCAGTGTCCATATTACTTCATTAGTTGTTGAGCCTTATGTGACAGAGCAATCGTTATTTGATAGTAGAATTACAAGGCGCAGGTCGTCGTCCGACTCGGCCTACTTGGACAAGTTACTCTGCAATAACTCTGCTGGCCCGTTCACTCCAGAACTAGTTATAATGAACACTGTAGGAAAATCTACCCCGGAACTGTGCGCGTCATACTTCGAAATTGCCGAACCGCAGAGCTGCTTTCCTCTTGTCATCTGAAACCAACAGTCAATCATGCAGCAAGATAACCATCAACCTTCGTTTTCTCTCGCCCGCGCAATTAATTCACCTTATCGCTCCTTTCACACGAGTATTACGGACGATACATTATAAAATACCACTCATTATACCACAATCCCATTGGGTCTCAAGTGAAACTCTGTAAGATCTATTAAATCATTATGTCAGCTACGCGAGTAGGCCAAGAAAAAGTAGACCAAAGCAACTCGGCATACTTCGATAATCTTATACCATTTCTTGAATATGATGCGATGAATCAATGGTATCTCAATATAAAAATTTACAACCTAATTTAATCCTAATTATGTCCTGAATACTATCTACAGTTGTATATTTAAAATATTTCGATTCAAATAATAATTAATCCCTAATATAAAGTCAGTAACCCAATAATCTAATGCAATGTATTTCTTACTTAAAATAATTTAAAATTGAAAGAGCAAACATACCAATTGTATCTTTGTCAATGTTAAGCAAGTTTTTTTGAATTTGATCCCAATTTCTCCTTGTGTGTGACTGCTCATAAGAAGCTGAACATGAGAGGGTAATCAATTGTTTCATTGCGCAATAAGAAGACAAGCTGAAATACTCGGATATTAGAAGCTTAGACATTATCAAAGTAAAAGACCAAGCTCTCTCTGTTAAAAAATAGATGCTCGTGATCATTCTGAAAGGAAATGAGGATCTATGTGGAGTTCCCATTTGATTTAGAATATAAATTCTCTGAAATGTGAGAAGGAGAAAATCATCTTTTTCTGAACCGTGATAAATCTTTTAGTTATCTTGAACTTTACTCCTATATCTTCCTTCCCATTTTTCTAAGCTCATTCCCTTACTGAATATCAGTGACTGGAGCTTTAATCCTTTTCCATTTACCTTTTGAATCTTCCCAATCCTTCCCAAATCCCTTTTTCCAATAGTTCTTGCTTTAACATTCAGATCTATTTGTATTCCACCTAGTTTTATTCTTTTTCTTACCTTTGCTAAAACTCTCTACAACCTTAGCGACTTTATTGTAGGTAAGACTTTTTTCCTGGGTTCTCGAATCTTTTCTCACAGATCTGTAATATAGATCCAAGTTGTGAGGTATTTCTATGTCCCTTGAGACCATTTTTAGTAACAAGGACTATGAATTTCCACAAGATGTCACAAATTTCTGCTTACTTTTAGTGACACCAATCCTTATAGAATTTTTACAGCTTATATTACTAAGTATCTAATTTATAATATAGTGTCTACTGTGGTAGTGCAACATATAGCTATAGACAGTGGCACAGGTACAATTTAAAATAAATTGTATTTTAAATTGTACAGAAAATTGGGGGAAGGTTTCGCTAAGCTGCTCTCTCCAGAGGCCAGAGTCCTCCTTGATTTTCTTTTGAAGTATTTAATGGGTAATATAAACGGGGGAATTCCTTTTATATCTTAGGGGCAATTCTAGTTCACCCTTTAGCTTTATTCAGGAAATAAAAGTGAAGGGGTTTTGACTTTGATCAAAAGACACTAGGAGCTTACTTAACTTTGTCGTATGGCTCCTGGTAAAATAACAGCATATTTTTGGCCAAAACACGGCTATTCCCACAGAATTGCTGTATTTTGGCCCAAAATTTGCCATGACATGGCAATTGCCGTGTTTATTAGCAAGCACACAGCAATTGCCGTGTACATGTATTTTTTTTGGACCATGACACGGCAACTGCTGTGTGGACATGGCTAAAAAACAAGGGAAAAAAAGAAAAGATCAATAAAAAATAAAGAAAAAATAAAGAAAAGAATAAAAGCATAAGAATAAGCATAGATATGCAAAGAAAAAGAAAGATAAAAAGAAGAAAAACAAAAAGAAAAAGAAAAGGAAAAAGAAAAAGAAAAAGAAAAAGAAAAAGAAAAAGAAAAAGAAAAAG